>CM039507.1:14313819-14610786 GCA_022432975.1 Begonia masoniana | reverse complement strand
GTCTACTAGTGTGTTGAATTTCTAGCCTTAGATCATTTCATTTCAAAAAAGAATGGCACCAAGAGGAATCCTTAAACCCATCTAGACACACCCATTGATGCAATTGTAGCGTGATTGAGGAGCTGCAAAAACTTTCAAGTGGAAACATAGTCCGAACCCCGATTTAGATCTATTGGCCTAGTAGAAGAGTTCACATGCTGAGCCGCCCATAATTAAGTGGTGCAAACCCAATGGAACGTGGGAATTAGCTCAGAGATGGCGAAAAAACCTAGATAAAATCACACTTCACTAATCCCTCGTTTAACAACTCAAAACGCGTTTAAAAACATAGCCTAGTTTCATAAAAACAAACTGTGTGGATATGTTTAAAAACTAAATGTTTCCTCCTGTTTTAAAATTACCAAAATAAGTTTCCAAAATGTTTAAAAACCTCGAAACATGAACCTATCAACTAATCCAGATCCAAACGCCCTATAATGTTCTATTTGTACAATATTTTACCTAACATTTTGTGATGACCCAAATATGCACGTATGGGTACGATGGCTGCACGAACCGGAACCCGGATGGCGGTAACGTCCGCACGGGCGAACCGGAAGGTGAAAGGTCGTAAAGAGGGGGTCGTCACAATCCCACATCGCTTGAGGAAGTATGTGGAAATGAAACATATGTAAAGAGACCCTCCCAACATAGTAAGACGCGTTTTAAAGCACAATTGGCAACGGATCCCATAAGAACTCCGAAGTTAAAAGTGCTTCGGCGAGAGCAATTCCAGGTTGGGTGACCTTCTGGGAAGTTCCCGCCAAACAAAGCCGTGAGGGGAGGATATTGGGCTACGGCCCGATCCCCAGAGCGGACAATATCTTGCTGGGATAAGGGGTCGTTACAAATGGTATCAGAGCCTGCACCCAACTGGAAATGTGGCCAACGAGGACGTTGGGCCCCCGAGGGGGGTGATTGTGATGACCCAAATATGCACGTATGGGTACGATGGCTGCACGAACAGTAACCCAGATGGCGGTACGTCCGCGCGGGCGAACCGGAAGGTGACAAGTCGTAAAGAGGGGGTCGTCACAATCCCACATCGCTTGAGGAAGTATGTGGAAATGAAACATATGTAAAGAGACCCTCCCAACATAGTAAGACGCGTTTTGGAGCACAATTGGCAACGGATCCCATAAGAACTCCGAAGTTAAAAGTGCTTCGGCGAGAGCAATTCCAGGTTGGGTGACCTTCTGGGAAGTTCTCGCCAAACAAAGCCGTGAGGGGAGGATATTGGGCTACGACCCGATCCCCAGAGCGGACAATATCTTGCTGGGATAAGGGGTCGTTACACATTTTCTATCCAAAATACCCAAAAATACCTATATACGTCCCCACGGGTCATGAAACGCCTCGACTGCGCCAGCACACCACCGCAAGCCATCCTCCGTCAACTGCATCGCATCACTCCTCAGATGGAGGGACCTCATCCTCACCTATATCCTGATCACCTACACCATATAGACACACTATGAGCTAAAGGCTCAGTAAGTTTCGTAAGTGCAATGCATGCTGTGCGTATGAGTTTCAGAAATCATGCAACATTTTCTTATCATTACGTCGCAGACATATTGTCACAGAGATATCAGCCCGCTAAAAGGAAAGGATTCATCCCGCGGTCGAACAACCCTTTCTATCTATCGGAGGGGGGTATATGCTCACACAAACAACAGCCATGCCTGAGCCCCACCTCGCGTGACCAAATAACAGATTACGTAGATTCATTTAGTTCAGACGATGTGGTATTGTGACAGACCCCTTTGTGCCTACACAATAGATCAATAGCCCCCTTTCAGGCCACATCTCTTTTCATGAAAACATCGTGCGGAAGTTCATTTTCTATGCTCTTTTAAAAACCATGATGCATGAACATGTGCATAACATAACATTCAACATATATATCATCAAGACAATAAAAAGCATAATCTATATTCTACATATATACCATCAAGACAATAAAAAGCATAATCTATATTTTACATATATACCATCAAGACAATAAAAAGGTATAACCTATAAAAGAACTAATCTTAACTACCCAACCAAAGCATATAAACAAACAATTCACCAAAACTCCTCGAGATGACATCGACGTACAGTGTAGGCCAATCGGCCAGAGTAAGTCACGAGAACTTACCTGTCGTCCGTAGCGCACTGAGCTCCGTCCACGAGCGTTGTTCACCTAAGGCAATTTCACAATAATCAACGTTAAAACACGTTCAAACCTTTAAGCGTCAAATTAACGAAACTCTTAACTAAAGAATTTCTTAAAACTCTAAAATACTTCATTGAGGCATTTCGTCGAGCATTTTACGTTCAACTTACCAAAACCTCCATTAACGGAGTTTCCTAAAACTTCGAAAATCCATAAAACCCGAACATTCCTCAACGAATCGTTTAACTTCGTTCAATAACGTCCAACTCTTCCATTATCTTCACAACTACGGCAAACCTATCGATTTCTAACGTTAGACTACGTTTTTAACAAAACCTAAACGAAACCCTAACCGTGAAACTTTGCGAAAACCGAACAATAACTTTCTAAAATCATAAAACCTTACCTAGAGCGTTGATTGGAGGAGAAAGCGCGAAGGAAACTAGTCGAACGGAGGAGGAGAAATCGCCGGAATGGAGAACACCATTCGTGGGAGAGAGATCGCCTGAGGGTTGAGAGGGAAAAGAGAGATCGTGAATGAGGGAGAAGAGAAAAAGGGTATTTGTAATTTAATAAAATTTGACTTTGTAAATTACTATTTTGCCCTTTCCTTTGTTTTCTATTTGTTTCGTCGCTTGTTTCGTTAATTGTCCAACGATTCGGTTTCTCCAAATTTTCTTATTTCACCAATAACTTTGACTTATTATCGGGGTTCTATTAAAACTGTCCGTTCACAATTCGGACTCCGTTTACTATTTTTACCAAAGTATCCTTTATATTTCGATAAATGTAATTCTCGTAATATTAGCGTTACGACTTCAAAAATTCTCGAAATTTCCTTAAAATCCATATTAATTATCAGGATCGTAATAACGCTTTCTTTTTGTAAAACAGACTTAATTTGACATATTTACAAAAATACCATTTATATTAAAATATTAATATTCTGAAAAACCGGGTGTTACAAATTTAGTTTCAACACAGCAGAAATAATTATTAAGAATAGAATATTATTTACTTGACACAATGGAAAATAACATAAGAAAATCTTCCTTTGCCATGAAATTAGACTCTACTTTATTGCAAAAAAAAAAAGTAAAAATATTATTTGAATTAGGGCTCTAAGTAAAATGCGAAATTTGATTAATGAAGCTGTAGAAAAGAATGCTACTAAGGTATAAACTTGAAGAGGTTGGATTTACATTTTGTGGGAATGAGCTTTTACTACCAACCCAACAAAAGAATGATCGAAACAAAACTTCAGCCATCACTTTCATCTCCATGAGCAAAGAAGATCTCTCCTATCTCAAAATTCAATATCTCTTTCTCTTTCTATGTTAGCATCTTTCCCCCTCTCCTTCTCTCTCCATCTCATGTGGGATATAATCTGTGGGTAAAGGAGAAATAGATATAGAATTACAAATACACATAAAAGCTGCATTAATGGAATATCATATGACAGTCAACTAGGCCAAAAACATAAGAAATGGGTAATAATCTGCAGCAAAACCGATTTCATACAAGAAACAAAGAAGATCCTCATTTAAACTATTAACAAAAGTAAAACTAGAGTAACGGAGCCACTATCTAATTACACAATTATTTTATATAAATATCTCACTTTATTAGTTTGTAAATGTTTAGACTAAAGTGCAAGGGTATGACATTTATTGGTGAACTAAAACAAGTCGGAAAAGCTTTAAAGCACAGAAAAAAATATGTAGCTAAGTTTATCACGACAGTGATGTTTTCCGTACAATCTAAAAGACCTAATCATAATTGCTACAAAAGTTCAATTTTGACATCCTGATTCACCAACTATTTCACCTTGCAGACAGGTTTTAATACCTTTTTTGTTTTCCTTGATGCACAATTGGTATCATAATCTACAGATTGAAGAGAGAGATGATCATAATTTATTTGTTTATATAATTAACAAAACTATCCCTTTTGCAAATACACATCTATGTCACGTTGGAAGTATACAGCGTTAATGTTTTCGCAAGACAATTTTCTAAAGAAATATAATCAAAATTCAGTCGGATTGTTCAGGTTGGAGCCATTATAGTTGATGATAGGACATGACTAGATGAGAGAAGACAATAATTCCTTTAACCAGCAATATGGATAAGCAATAAAGAGTGTTTTGGGTTTTTCTCAGGTACCAAACAGTTCTGTCCTATTTCTGATAAACGTGGAGAAACAAACATAAAAGCATGAATGCATCCATAAATGCGATTATGCGAGGCATCAATATTTAGGAACTAAAAAAAAAGATTGGAAATATCACATCCACAAGCAGATATCAAAAAGAATCAACGAAAGAATAGACTAGAATACTATGATACATACCGAGAATCAATCTATTGGTGGACGTAGGAGCGGAAAGGGAAGAGAGAGGTGATAGGGACATCAATGAGAGGGACCGACAATTCTATCGTCCTCACCTTCTGTCTTATGCTGCTGCAGAAGCTGTGATTGCTGTCCCAGATTAGGTGGTTGTGGCTGCTGCGGTTGGAGCAAAAGCTGAGGCTGAAGTTGATGATGATGGTGGGTATGGGGATGTTCCGAAAGCTCTGGTTGAAGGTGGTACGCATTATCAAAAGTACCCAGAGCCAAGGAAGGTGATAAAGCAGAAGCGTTATTCAGCTGATTAAACCCACTTGCGGAAACTGAAGCGGCTACGTCGAACCCAGGATTCAACCGTAAAAGCTCTTGCTGCTGCGGCTGGGGATGGTGTCTGTGGTGAGTTTGTTGTTGTTTTTGCTCATAAGCCCTAAACATCTCTTGGTGCTCTCTAGCCGCAACGGCTGCAGCCAATTGCTGAGCCTCAAACAACTGTTGTTGATGAAGCTGGTGTTGCTGTTGCTGCTGCTGCTGTGGTTGTTGTTGTTGATGAGGCTCACGAACCATAAGTTGCCCAGAAGGACCCGTCGGGATACCCATCATGGGCGGCATGTTATAAGGCATCAGAGAAGAAGAAGAAGGATTTCCTGGATGTTGTTGCGCCATTAGCGCTGTCGAAGGTTGCATTACAGGAAAAATTGCCTGAGGCCCGATGTAGCTGGCGAGCTCTTTTTTGGCATTGATTAGATCGGTCTGCATTTGCTTTAGTCTGTGCTGAAGGACGGAGATCAGACCGACGCAGCCGTAGACTGGGTCACGGAGACGAAACTCCGCCTCGTACGCCAGAGAGTTGACTGCGTCTTCACGGTGCCTAGCGTCGAGTTCATTGAGTAGCTTGGAGACGTTGCTTGCGCCGAACACCTTATGAACATTAGCGAATTTCTGAGGCTGATCTGGTGGAAAATACGGCGCAAACACACACTCTTGCGGACATTTACGCCTCAGAAGCTTGCAGGCCGCGCATGGAGAATTGGACGATGACATTTTCTCCCAAACTACAAAATACAGATTTAAAAAAAAAAATTAAATCTCCAATTTTTTTTCATTCGAAACGGACTAATTTAATATTTTTTCTTGGAAAAAACATAGGAAGGGAGGCATCGAAGTGTGATCCCCGGGTAAGAAGTAATGGAGATTCAAGGAAGCTTCGTTTAAAGAGATTGACCAATAATTGCGTACCCGAATGAAAAACTGCAAAATCAAGCTGAAGTTCAATGTAGAAGGGTCGAGGAAAAAAGAGAAAAATAAAAATTGAAATAAACGGTCTCTACTTTTGGTCATATATATTTAAAGATTCTACATTGATTTCAGAGAGGGCGATAGTGGAGCAGAAAACAATGAAACTAGACAAATAGCTATGGCGTGAGAAAGAAGAAGAAGAAACCCTCATCATTCTCTTTCTTCTCTAACTCGGCGGGCTAAGGAAAAAAAACAATAATTCTAGATCTGTTGCTTTCATATTTGAAAAAAAAATATTTCACGAAACAAATAAAAGAAATCCTCCATAACCAAAACAGCAACTCCTCAGAATCCGCTTCGCCAAAGCCACGAGATCGTTTCCATATGAAACGATAAAATCCTCTTTTGAAAAGATTCAATACATTAACCTACCAGAATTCTCTGCATTAGATGAAAAACCTCACCTCTAATCACTGCCGATCCTCTTAAACCTGTACCGATCAGTTTCTCTTCCTGTACCTCCCGGTAACCCCAACCTCCATCTCTCGTCTGCAGAAGAAGGAAACAAACAAAACCGACGAACTGCCGGCGCTTCAAAAACCGGAGAACAACCGGTAGAATCTTCTGGAAGAGAACTCCTCTGGTCTAGGGTTTCGCGAGACAGACAGAGAGACGCTCGATCCGATCTTCGAGCCTGCAAATCCCAACAGGAGAAAATAGAAAACAAAAAAATAATAATAATAAGAGAAAACGAGGGAGGGAGAGGGAAATTTGACTATGCGACTGACGTGCATGATAAGACTCCGTCTAATTCATCATCAGCCGTTGAAATTTGAAGATACGATCACCGACAGTCTAATAAACATTTGGTGAATTTAATGTACATATAATATTGTTTTTAGCATGCAGTACTCTGATAAAAAAAAAAGGTAAAAAACCAATTATAGACATGTACTACAAGTTATTTTCAATTATAAACACAAATTATCAAATTTTACAATTCAAAACATGTACTTTGAATAATGTTCCAATTATAGACATGCCGGACGGACGGACTCACTCTCCGTCCGTCCGGACCTCATTTTCACCAGACAGCGGACGGACGGTCTATATTACCGTCCGTCCGCTTAAATGAACGAATCATCTGCTGCCACGTCTTCCGGACGGACGGAAACTTTCAGCGTCCGTCCGGTGAAGCGGGTTGATCAAATTAACGAAAAACCTGTCACAAACTCCGAACGGACGGACTATTATACCGTCCGTCCGTAGTAGTTTTCAGTAAAAACCCTATAAGAACTACCGCGGTAGTTTTCGTAAAGTACCAATTCTAACCGCGGTAAGTTCGGTTTTCTCGATCTTCTTTGAGAACGGACGGACGCTGTTATCTGCGTCCGTCCGGCCGATCTTCGGAAGAATACGGACGGACGGAATAAAGTGCGTCCGTTCGTAGAGTACATATGAATTCATACGGACGGACGGACTAATGTACGTCCGTCCGTAGGTCGAGAATTACAATACTTTTACCGGACGGACGGGGAAATGTTCCGTCCGTTCGTGCACGTGGCATCGTTTAATTGGCTTGACACGAATGGACGGATGGAAATATAGACCGTCCGTCTGCTGTCTGGTGAAAATGAGGTCCGGACGGACGGAGAGTGAGTTCGTCCGTCCGGCATGTCTATAATTGGAACATTATTCAAAGTACATGTTTTGAATTGAAAAAATTGATAGTTTGTGTTTATAATTGAAAATAACTCGTAGTACATGTCTATAATTGGTTTTTTCCCAAAAAAAAATTAACTTCATGTAATAATTTTAGCATTATTTTAATATTTTTAACCTTTTTAAGAAGCAGAAGCTCTCATTCTAGCAACCATTAAATGCGCCTCTGAGTTACCTCTTTGTCCCTGTACTATCCTTGGACATTTCCCCTTTTACCCCTCCCTGAACCATTGGACCTTTATTACGTATTATTTACATCTCATAATGGCCAATTAATTCTACTTTATTAAAATCTCACGTAAACCTTATTATAAATTTTTATGTGACAATCAATGATGCACTACACGTGCTAGCCACGTCACAAAATTTTATTTTTAATTTTTAAAAATGAATTAGGTCACTTGACTTGGACGTAGAGTTATTCTTTGTAACTCTAATTTTATACTTGAAAGAAGGGTGGTCTATTCGTTATTAAAATACGGGTAATTATCGATTTTAACTATGTACTATGCATTTTATTTCAATTAGCCTCATGTACTAAAAACATCGGTAAACCAAACCCTGTACTTTGATTCTGTTATCAGTTTTGACCTTCCATCAACAATTTCGTTAAACTCTCATTTAAAAAATTACCAAACGATATTAGATTCACTTGAAATTTGTACCACATGTTCACTTCATAATAAGAAGATAATCTTGAAATTTTGCGTGATTTGTTAATACATGTACGATTTATTATAATTTTATTTTAGTATTTTATAACAATATTATAATAAATCATACAAGTTTTAAAAAATCACAAAAATATTTCTATTATTTACCATGATGTTGTGAACATGTGGAAAAAGTTTCAAATAAATCTAATATTTTTGGTATTTTTTAAAAATTCATCTCAATTTCTTCTTTACTTTATAAATTAATTTTTAAACAAATACCAAACGATATTGGATTTATTTGACAATCGTTTCACATATTCACCCTATCATATGTAGATAATAGAAAAATCTTCGTGAGTTTCTAAAACTTGTATGATTTCTTATAATATTTTTATAAATTAATAAAATAAAATTACAATAAATCATAAAAGTGTTAAAAAATCACGAACATTTCCATATTCTTTTCTCATTAAGTAGTTAACATGTGGTAAATATTAAGTGAATCCATTATCATTTGGTAATTTTTTAAATGAGGGTTTACCAAAATTGTTGATGAAAGGTCAAAACTGATAACAGAATCAAAATACAGAGTTTGATTTGTCGGTTATTTTAGTACAAGAAGCTAACTGAAATAAAGTGCATAGTACAAGGTTAAAATAGATAATTACCCTTAAAATAATTATAATGTATTATAAATAAATAAAAATAATGTATGATTTTTGAAAACAAAGGTTAACTCTTATTGGCACATTAAAAAACAAAACTATAGTGTAGACAAATCTTGGACTTATAAAATTAGAAATTAGTAAACTATTTAAGACATCTGAACCAGACTGACTCTTTTCATTATCAATATCAACGGCGCCATGGTGTTAAGTAGCCAGTGTCATACTCACATAAAAAGCTCGAACGACTTTCAACAAAAAAATACATGTACCGACTAGTGTATATAAGTGATAGGATCATATTCCAATTGAGTCCTACGTACTTTTATATAATATATAATGCTTCAATTATATTTAACAATCATATTTCACCAAATATTCAAAATTTCATAAACTATTTTTAAAAAATAAATTATACTTGATTATTTTAACATCGCAATTACTTATAACAATTAAAAAGTTACATATAGAGGCAATTAAAAAGTCAGAATTTAATTTTGTTAAAATATTTTTGTGGTTGGATGTGTGGACTTGGAGGAGGGACTAGAAGTTGGCTGTACGTGGGGAAAAATATTTAAAATTAAAAGTCAAATGGTGAAAAGACAAAAACTACATTATTAAAATACATTAAATTCCCCCATTTTTTAACTATAAAAAAACTCGTTTTTTATTTGAAAGATTTGACTACTTGTTTTAACTCACCGACTTTGACTAACCATTTTCAATCAACAATATATTCAAATATTTTTTATTACCAAAAATAATGCCACTAAAAGTTTGTACAATTGGAAAACTGGATTATAACCTCAAATTATGTCCTCTAATTATGTTTCAACAAAGAAAAACGTATTGAGCTGTGACGCCCCAAAACCGTACCCGATCGGGGTCCGGGATCGGAGTCATCACACCGGACATTTTACAGAAACAAGACATATTTTTTTTTTTAAACTTATATGAGATCAGACCGGACACCTACAGAACTTTAAACAGAGGGAGAGAAAGAGTTCTGGATTTGAAATCACACGGAATAGCAGTAAAAGAGATTCTGGATAACAGTTACAAATGGAAACAGGAAACAGAAAAACATCGGCAGAAGACCTAGTATAAAAGAACATCGGTGGATTAAATAAAACTTAATGCAAAACCTTGAACATAAAATTTTACAGGGAGGGAAGGACTACGGTGAGTAACAGAACTATACACAATTCGGAAATGAATAACAGAAGAGAAGAAATGGCGAAGAAAACAATTAAACAGAATGAACAGGAAGTAAACCAGAAATCATAAGCATAAAAGCAGGAAGCAACTGTGAAATAACTGGGCGGAAGACTAAACATTACGGCAGTGGTGAATGAAATTTTCTAAAGACAGTGAAACAGACGGCAGCGGGCAGCAGTTGATTCAGATACGACAAAATCCTGACATCACCGGAATGAGAGGAAGATGGATGACGTCAACCGGTAGATGAAGGCAATAAACGAGACCGGCAGAAGGTGATGACGTCAGCCGGAAGATGGATGACGTCAACCGGTAGATGAAGGCAATAAACGAGACCGGCAGAAGGTGATGACGTCAGCCGGAAGATGGATGACGTCAACCGGTAGATGAAGGCAATAAACGAGACCGGCAGAAGGTGATGACGTCAGCCGGAAGATGGATGACGTCAACCGGTAGATGAAGGCAATAAACGAGACCGGCAGAAGGTGATGACGTCAGCCGGAAGATGGATGACGTCAACCGGAAGATACAAGCAGTAAACATAATCGGCAAAAGATGATGACGTCAGCCGGAAGATGGATGACGTCAACCGGAAGATACAAGCAGTAAACATAATCGGCAAAAGATGATGACGTCAGCCGGAAGATGGATGACGTCAACCGGTAGATGAAGGCAATAAACGAGACCGGCAGAAGGTGATGACGTCAGCCGGAAGATGGACAGTAAACATAATCGGCAAAGATGATGACGTCAGCCGGAAGATGGATGACGTCAACCGGTAGATGAAGACAATAAACGAGACCGGCAGAAGGTGATGACGTCAGTCGGAAGATGGATGACGTCAACCGGTAGATGAAGGCAATAAACGAGACCGGCAGAAGGTGATGACGTCAGCCGGAAGATGGATGACGTCAACCGGTAGATGAACACTTAAAACAGCAGCGAACGTGATCGGAAGATGCAGTTTTTGAGATAAAACTTGGCAAATTTTAACATAAAGACTTACAGGCAGGGAACATCATAATAGGAGGCATGAGGGCTTCAGACCTTCAAACCCGATTTCAAAACAAAGTTTTTGAATCATACTCTATAAATGACAGGAGTTCAATCAGACAAACTGCATGGATAGCTCAAAAATTCGAGACTATCCATGCATGTCCTGAAAAGGGAGAACTCAAGCAGTTCCAGAATGTTTTCAAAACATTTAAAATATATGGATACAATTCGTCAAATACAGAGGTTTTGAATACATCAACAACAGAATATTTCAGGAGACAACTATCAATGGTCAAACAGAGATTTAAAACTCAAACACAAGAAACTATACATTACATATCCAGCAGAATTTCCTACAGAGTTTTAAACAAAACACAGGACTATACAGAGTTGTAAACACAACGCCAGAATTCCAGAAAAGGTTTTACAGACATAGACTTTACTTTAAATACTTAAACCTCGGGGCAGAATTTGTCTGGCTGCAGCAACCACCCCCAATGAGCTCAATTCCCCAACTACATCAGCTCGTCATTATGAGGCATAAGGTCCTCATCTGGAGTATCCGTACCTACAACAGGGAGTTCACCTATGAGCCTAGAGCTCAGTAAGAACATATCAGAAATAAATGCAGTGATGCATATGCTATGCATGAACGTTTCAAATACAGGAACATTACATTACATTACATTTCACTGGACAGGAAGGTATAAGTGGGAGGAGGAGCTGGCGCAACAGGGTGTACATGCCGCTTCAGGACATAACAGGAGTACTTGACAGGATGCCAGTCCTCATCCACACTTAACCGTACATTACATTACAGATTTTATCTTACTTACTTCAAAACCAGTGCTGAAAACATTTGCATGATTTTACAGGAAAACGTGTATGCATGAATAAGTGCGATGCTTAAACTTAACATTCACAGATGGCAGAATGATACAACAGGAAGACAGGATATGATGGAGACATATTTAACTTAAAACATAACCTAAAACCTAACCTAAAACCTATCTACCCATACCATACCTAGTACCTCCAAGTTGTAGGGCCTTAAGGGCAACGTAAATGCATGAACTTACCTGTTTGCAGCAATGCAGTGTGCTCGAACGCCCCTGGAAAGCTCGGATCTGTAAATGGATGTACAGAATTCAAACACGCTACAAATGTTAACTAATATCTCGTAGGAAATGCAGCAAACACGTTTCAACACTTTAGAAAACACACAAATGTGTTTTCATCCAAAAACAGTGAGTTTTCTTTAAAATAGTAACCCTAAATCTCAGTGAAAACTCGCATTAAACTTGTCCAAATTTGTTAGCATTCAACCAGATGTTTACCTCAGCGGGAAAACAGAAAGGAGCCGAGGAGATCGAAGTAACTTCGATGGTTGTTCGTCGACTGGAAGAGAGAAAACAGGAAGGAGTTTCACGCCAGAATGAAGAGAAGAACGGGAGGGAAGGAAAAAGACATGGCTTCTTCAACAAGTTGCCAGATGGCATTCATCCATTGGCTATTTCTCACCAACCTTAATTTCTCTCTATTTTACCCTTCCATTGGTCTTTAACTAATTCGCTATTTAGTTTCACCATTTGGTTTTATGAATCATACATATTCAACTGGAAACATTAGCAAATTAATAAAAACAAACCTTGCATGATTATTCCCATTAATCCCGTTGAATAATTTAAGGAGGATCTACATGGCAAAAATGCCGGGTGTTACATTCCACCCACCTTAACAGAAATTTTGTCCCCAAAATTTGCCTAGGCAAAGAGGTCCGGATATTGAGTCCTAACATCCGCTTCTCTTTCCCATGTGGCTTCCTCCACATTGTGATTACGCCACAAAACTTTCACCAACGGGACCACTCAATTGCGCAACACTTTGAGTGACATATCCAATATCTTTATAGGTCTTTCTTCATATGTCAGCGTCGACATGATATCAAAGTCCACATGTTCCACTATTTGGGTTGGATCTCGTACGCACTTTCTCAGCATCGAAACATGGAAGACATTATGAACTCCATCCATAGACGCTGGCAACTGTAGCTTGTAAGCCACGCTTCCCACAAGCTTTAGAATGGGAAAAGGTCCAATGAACCGTGGGCTGAGCTTCCCTTTCTTGCCAAATCTCATTACACCTTTGAAAGGCGACACCTTCAGGAATACTTCATCGCCTTCAGCGAACTCCAAGTCTCTCCGTCTCCGATCTGCATAACTTTTCTGTCTACTCATAGCAGTGTTGATTCGTTGTTTGATAACAGCAATCACCTCAGACATCTGCTGTAATATCTCAGGGCCGACAAGTCTGGACTCTCCAACTTCATCCCAACATAACGGAGATCTACATTTTCTGCCATAGAGGGCTTCATATGGAGCCATGCCGATAGTAGCCTGGTAGCTGTTATTATAAGCGAATTCAATTAACGGCAAATATCTACTCCAAGGAGCATGAAGTTCCAACACGCACGACCTTAACATGTCCTCTAATATCTGAATTGTTCTCTCAGATTGTCCATCTGTCTGTGGGTGAAACGCCGTGCTGAAATCCAGCTTTGTACCCAAGGAGCTTTGCAAACTTTTCCAAAACCTGGAAGTGAATCTAGGATCCCGGCCAGATACAATTGACACCGGAATACCATGCAACTTGACAATCTCACCAATGTATAACTCTGCATACTGGTCCATAGAGAATGTCGTCTTCACAGGTAGAAAATGGGCCGACTTCGTCAATCTGTCTACTATGACCCATATGCTATTGTGGCCCTTAGCTGTTTTTGGAAGGCCAACAACAAAGTCCATCGTAATATTCTCCCATTTCCATTCGGGAATCGGGAGAGGCTGAAGCGTCCCAGCTGGTCGTTGATGTTCAGCCTTGACTTGTTGACATATCATGCAAGACTCCACAAATTTGGCCACTTCATTCTTCATATTCGGCAACCAGAAGTGAAGTTTCAAGTCTTGATACATCTTCGTGCTTCCAGGATGCACAGAGAAAGAAGACGAGTGGGCTTCCGACAAGATGTTCTTTCGTAGCTCTTCATCTCTCGGAACATACCACCTATCTTTGAACTTCAGAGTACCATCTCCCGAATAACTGAAATCGGAAGAAGCCGTAGGTAACTTGCTCACTATATCGGCCATCTCCTTTGAATTGGTCTTCTGGGCTTCCTTAATTCTGTCCAGAATAGTTGGCCGTAACGTTAAATTTGCCAACACGGCCGACAGCTTAGAAACCACTTCCAAATTAAATCTCTGAATTTCTGTCCTCAAAGGCATTGACATGGCCGACACAACTGGTTGTATAGTAGTTGGCATCCTGCTCAGTGCATCAGCTACCACATTAGCTTTACCAGGATGGTATTTGATCTCAACATCATAGTCTTTTACAAATTCTAACCACCGCCTTTGTCTCGTATTCAACTCTTTCTGAGTAAAGAGGTACTTCAAACTCTTGTGGTCAGAAAACACCTCACATGACTGCCCATATAGGTGGTGTCTCCATACTTTCAGCGCAAATACAACTGCCGCTAACTCAAGGTCGTGAGTAGGGTAGTTTTGTTCATGGTTCTTCAACTGTCTCGATGCGTATGCTACCACTTTACCCTCTTGCATCAATACGCATCCCAGGCCAATCTTTGACGCATCACAGTATACGCTGAATTTGCCATCTCCAACTGGCAATACTAACAGAGGAGCAGTGGTTAATTTCTGCTTAAGTGTCCGAAAGCTCTCCTCACATGCTTCAGACCACTTGAACTTGATTTCCTTCCTTGTTAAGCTAGTCATAGGCTTCGCGATCACAGAAAACCCCTTGATGAATTTCCTGTAATAACCAGCTAGTCCGATAAAGCTCCGTACCTTGCTTACATTCCTCGGCCTTGGCCAGTCTCTTACAGCCTCAATCTTGGCCGGGTCCACAGATACTCCTTCAGCAGAGACCACGTGGCCTAGGAAATTAATCTTGTTCAACCAGAATTCACACTTTGATAGTTTGGCAAACAATTGATGTTGTTTTAGAGTCGACAGCACAATAGCCAAGTGCTCTCTATGCTCCTCTTCAGTCCGAGAATAAACCAAGATGTCGTCAATGAAGACGATTACAAATTTGTCCAAGAACTCCTGGAATACCCTATTCATCAAGTCCATAAATGCCGCAGGGGCATTAGTCAACCCGAACGACATCACTAAGAACTCGTAGTGTCCGTATCGGGTCCTGAAGGCGGTCTTTGGAATATCATTTGCTCTAACCTTCAACTGGTAATAACCGGAGCGCAAGTCAATCTTAGAAAATACCCGAGCCCCCTGTAGTTGGTCAAATAAGTCATCGATTCTCGGCAACGGGTACTTATTCTTGATAGTCAACTTGTTCAGCTCACGGTAGTCAATACACATTCGTAGGGACCCATCCTTCTTTTTAACGAACAAGACTGGAGCACCCCACAGAGAGAAACTAGGGCGCACAAAACCCTTGTCCACCAATTCTTTTAGCTGAGCCTTCAACTCCCTCAGTTCAATTGGCGCCATACGATAAGGATTCTTCGATACCGGTTCAGCGCCAGGATATACATCGATTTCAAACTCGATCTCACGATCAGGTGGCAATCCTGGTAAGTCATCCAGGAAGACCTCTGAGAAGTCTCGAACTACAGGAATATTTTGAAGTTCCACCTCACCTTGTCTTTGAACATCTACTACGTGGGCAAGGAATCCGACACATCCTGACCTCATCAGCTGTTGAGCTTTCAAGGTGGATATAACAGTCATACTATGTTTATTTGGTATTGCCTGATAGGAGAACTCTACTTCGTTCGGGCGCTTAAACGACACTAGCCCGGACCTACAGTTGATGGTGGCATGATGTCTAAACAGCCAGTCCATCCCCAGAATGACATCGTACCCTTTCATACCAATAACGATGAGGTTGGCGTACAACTTCTGGTCTCCTACTGACACTATATCACCCCGTATGACCTGCTCGGAGTGCATAAACTCTCCGGACGGTAGCATAATGCTGTAGGGCTGATCAGACAACGTACAACTAACCTTCTGTCTAACTATGAAGTCCCCCGACACAAATGAATGTGTGGCCCCAGTATCCCACAAGGTATAAGCAGGCACATTACATACTGAAATTGTACCTGTAATTGCTGTATGCTGATCAGCATCATCAACGTCCTCCATCATTGCAAACACTCTAGGCATAGCACCAACCGGCCTTGTGTCGGGCACTGGACAATCCCGGACTTGATGGCCTTCTTTACCACACCGGAAACATTGGCCAGTAAAAAGCCTGCAGCCTCCTGTATGATTCTTCTAGCAACGTGGACAGACAGGAACCTGAGGAGCTCCCATAGGTCTCTTCCCCTTGTCCTGGTAAGTAAGGGTCTCATTGGGTCTCTTAATGCCCCTGTTCTGTTGCTGTTGAGGATGTACATTCTGAATCTTTTGTTGTTGTTGAGGAGTATTTCTTATAATTCCTCTTGGTGGTTTTCTCTGTCTCTGGGACTTTATTTCTAAGGCCTCCAGTTGATAAGCCTTGGCCACCACTTTCACATATGGTGCCTCATCAAAACCTCCGGTCGTGATTCCTCGCAGAAGGTCCATCTTTAAACCTTGAATAAACTGGTGCACCTTGTTCTCATCAGTGGCCACCATGTGTGTTGCATATCGGGATAGCGACTCAAATTTCTGAACATACTCGGCCACAGACCCATACTGTCGCAGCCGAGAAAACTCAAGTAACTTCTCCTTTCTCACTCCTCGGTCAAAGTACTTCTCGTAGAAAATCCCCTTGAACCCTTCCCAGCTCAATGCCACTGTAGACGACTGTACTGCATCCCACCAGAATCCAGCACTTTCAGTGAGATGGAACGTGGCACAAGTAACCTTCTTGTTGTCTTCTACTTCTGCATAACTGAACATCTTCTCCATAGTTCGAATCCAGGTTTCAGCACGGGTCGGGTCTGTAGACAACCCATCAAATGAGGGTGGCTGAAGTCGCCGGAATCTGTCCCCACTATTGTCTCGCGGTGCATTATCACGATTGATATTTCCATGGTTATTGTTTCTGTCGTCTTCTCTGGCCATCATTCGATCAACCATGCGGGATTGTACCCCCACCAGCTCTGTTAATCGGCCTATGGCACGAGAGCTTTCACTGGATTCTTCCTGATGTCCTCTCACCATTTCTAAGATAGTCCTATAAGCAGAATAACCTAATTTAATAAACAAAACTTTTACAGGAATTTTAACACTTACAGTTGGTGGAGCGATCTCATGTGGCGGGTTGCGCAGTCAGACATTTTACAGAATCGGTTTTAAAACCTTATCTCTCTGATACCATAACTGTGACGCCCCAAAACCGTACCCGATCGGGGTCCGGGATCGGAGTCATCACACCGGACATTTTACAGAAACAAGACATATTTTTTTTTTAAACTTATATGAGATCGTACCGGACACCTACAGAACTTTAAACAGAGGGAGAGAAAGAGTTCTGGATTTGAAATCACACGGAATAGCAGTAAAAGAGATTCTGGATAACAGTTACAAATGGAAACAGGAAACAGAAAAACATCGGCGGAAGACCTAGTATAAAAGAACATCGGTGGATTAAATAAAACTTAATGCAAAACCTTGAACATAAAATTTTACAGGGAGGGAAGGACTACGGGGAGTAACAGAACTATGCACAATTCGGAAATGAATAACAGAAGAGAAGAAATGGCGAAGAAAACAATTAAACAGAATGAACAGGAAGTAAACCAGAAATCATAAGCATAAAAGCAGGAAGCAACTGTGAAATAACTGGGCGGAAGACTAAAAATTACGGGCAGTGGTGAATGAAATTTTCTAAAGACAGTGAAACAGACGGGCAGCGGGCAGCAGTTGATTCAGATACGACAAAATCGCTGACATCAGCCGGAAGAGAAGATGACGTCAACCGGAAGATACAAGCAGTAAACATAATCGGCAGAAGATGATGACGTCAGCCGGACGATGGATGAGTCAACCGGTAGATGAGAAATAACGAGACCGGCGAAGGTGATGAGTCAGTCGGAAGATGGATTACGTCACCGGTAGATGAAGGCAATAAACGAGACCGGCAGAAGGTGATGACGTCAGCCGGAAGATGGATGACGTCAACCGGTAGATGAAGGCAATAAACGAGACCGGCAGAAGGTGATGACGTCAGCCGGAAGATGGATGACGTCAACCGGTAGATGAAGGCAATAAACGAGACCGGCAGAAGGTGATGACGTCAGCCGGAAGATGGATGACGTCAACGGTAGATGAACACTTAAAACAGCATGAACGTGATCGGAAGATGCAGTTTTGAGATAAAACTTGGTAAATTTTAACATAAAGACTTACAGCGGGAACAACGTAATGTATGCATGAGGGCTTCAGACCTTCAAACCGATTTCAAAACAAAGTTTTGAATCATACTCTACAAATGACAGGAGTTCAATCAGACAAACTGCATGGATAACTCAAAAATTCGAGACTATCCATGCATGTCCTGAAAAGGGAGAACTCAAGCAGTTCCAGAATATTTTCAAAACATTTAAAATATATGGATACAATTCGTCAAATACAGAGGTTTTGAATACATCAACAACAGAATATTTCAGGAGACAACTATCAATGGTCAAACAGAGATTTAAAACTC
This sequence comes from Begonia masoniana, assembly GCA_022432975.1. Lineage (NCBI taxonomy): Eukaryota > Viridiplantae > Streptophyta > Magnoliopsida > Cucurbitales > Begoniaceae > Begonia > Begonia masoniana. Next base: position 14,592,070 of record CM039507.1, on the reverse strand, counting down.
AAACACAAGAAACTATACATTACATATCCAGCAGAATTTCCTACAGAGTTTTAAACAAAACACAGGACTATACAGAGTTGTAAACACAACGCCAGAATTCCAGAAAAGGTTTTACAGACATAGACTTTACTTTAAATACTTAAACCTCGGGGCAGAATTTGTCTGGCTGCAGCAACCACCCCCAATGAGCTCAATTCCCCAACTACATCAGCTCGTCATTATGAGGCATAAGGTCCTCATCTGGAGTATCCGTACCTACAACAGGGAGTTCACCTATGAGCCTAGAGCTCAGTAAGAACATATCAGAAATAAATGCAGTGATGCATATGCTATGCATGAACGTTTCAAATACAGGAACATTACATTACATTACATTTCACTGGACAGGAAGGTATAAGTGGGAGGAGGAGCTGGCGCAACAGGGTGTACATGCCGCTTTAGGACATAACAGGAGTACTTGACAGGATGCCAGTCCTCATCCACACTTAACCGTACATTACATTACAGATTTTATCTTACTTACTTCAAAACCAGTGCTGAAAACATTTGCATGATTTTACAGGAAAACGTGTATGCATGAATAAGTGCGATGCTTAAACTTAACATTCACAGATGGCAGAATGATACAACAGGAAGACAGGATATGATGGAGACATATTTAACTTAAAACATAACCTAAAACCTATCTACCCATACCATACCTAGTACCTCCAAGTTGTAGGGCCTTAAGGGCAACGTAAATGCATGAACTTACCTGTTTGCAGCAATGCAGTGTGCTCGAACGCCCCTGGAAAGCTCGGATCTGTAAATGGATGTACAGAATTCAAACACGCTACAAATGTTATCTAATATCTCGTAGAAAATGCAGCAAACACGTTTCAACACTTTAGAAAACACACCAACGTGTTTTCATCCAAAAACAGTGAGTTTTCTCTAAAATAGTAACCCTAAATCTCAGTGAAAACTCGCATTAAACTTGTCCAAATTTGTTAGCATTCAACCAGACGTTTACCTCAGCTGGAAAACAGAAAGGAGCCGAGGAGATCGAAGTAACTTCGATTGTTGTTCGTTGACTGGAAGAGAGAAAACAGGAAGGAGTTTCACGCCAGAATGAAGAGAAGAACAGGAGGGAAGGAAGAAGACATGGCTTCTTCAACAAGTTGCCAGATGGCATTTATCCATTGGCTATTTCCCACTAACCTTAATTTCTCTCTATTTTACCCTTCCATTGGTCTTTAACTAATTCGCTATTTAGTTTCACCATTTGGTTTTATGAATCATACATATTCAACTGGAAACATTAGCAAATTAATAAAAACAAACCTTGCATGATTATTCCCATTAATCCCGTTGAATAATTTAAGGAGGATCTACATGGCAAAAATGCCGGGTGTTACATGAGCTGTAATATCCAGAAATTTTATATCAGTAAAATTCTTGAATTATTTTTTTTTTGCATTATTCAACATCAAATTGTTTCGTGTTGACTTAAATTGCTGTAAGCCGTTAACGTTCGAACGTATAAATTTTACGGTCAAATGGTCAAACCAGTAGATTTTAGAAGTTAATGTGTGGTGAAAATTCAAAATAATGTTTGGTAAATTGAAATTTTTCTTCGTATATGTTTTTGGAGAAATTTTGGATAATGTTTAGATTTCTCACAAATCGTGATTTAACAATTTTATTTATTATATATAACATAATATTTTAAAAAATTTAAAAAAAATTCTTTATTAAAAATGAAATTTGCTTCGACTGTGAGAAATTGCACGTGAGAAGGGGAGAGTTCAGGAGAATGTTCTTCCGAGTTTTCGTTTGATTTTTGTTCATGACGTACCAATCTATAAAATTTGGGAAGGTTCTTCGAGCATAAGTTGATTTCTAACCTTCGTTTTCGTTAGTTTTCTCGTTTGGTTTTCCTCGGTGTCGAATTTAGATTTCAAGCCTTAAAACTCAAAAATATTTTGCTCTTGTTGAGCTATTTTCGTCGACAAGTAGTTTGTAAATTTTTTTTGACTTGGTGAAAATGATAAATTTTTTTGCAAAATCTATTTCTAGAACATCATCTTTGGGGTCCGTTATTCGAGCTGAAATGTAGCGACCCTTAACTATTCCCTTAATTTCCCATATAATTTTTTTTTACACTCATAATATTTCGACTCTTAAAGCATTAAATCATTGTCTAAGTCATTTAAACCATTTAACGGAACATATAAATCAGAGGGATGAAAATTGTTCAAAACCATTTAATAAAATCACTAAAATTGCTTTGAAAATCACTTGAGAAAATACATTAAAACAGAAGAACAGTCTGTAGCATTCGGTAATTGTCTAACTTGATATTCTTATAGCTGCACTTTTGAGGTTTATTTGTATGGAACTAAGTGAATTTAATTGGTTGATCAATTAGGTTAAAGTTGGTTGGTCAAGGGCAAATGCATAATTTTGTAAAGGTTTGTATTAAAAGCAGCTAGCTAAGGGTTTTAGCCGCCACTGTTTCATTTCCTTGTTTGGTATTCGGCTCGCTCAACAGACTCTCTCTAGGCGATTTTCTTGCCTGATTCTTCATCAGCATAGGTGAGTTCTTCTTTGAGCCCTTTCTGCTGATGGTTTAGGATAAATGTAGGTTATACATTTGGTGATTTGCTTCTGGTAGAATGAGTGTTCTAGGTATACTGCGTGTGTGAGCTGAGTTCAAGTTTTGGTGATGAATCGGGAATGCTCGAGGAACCGAGCTTCCAACTAGTTTCCCTTAAAATTTCTGAATGGTTTATAATGAAGTTAAGTAATGTTGTGCTTATGTTTTAGGTGAGCCAACTTTCGAGGTAGCTTTTAACCAGGAATCTATCGGGGAAAAACCAGGTAAGTGAAGTATTGTCTGTGCCTTCGGGCCTACATCACAAAACAGTAGGTTTATGCATGTTTGTGTGTTTTCTGTATGTCATGCATCATGTTTTCGAAGAAATACGAAAATGATTTTCATATGTAATGTTATGGCAAGGTATGAATAGGTTGAAACAGATTAGCTATTAATGGAAGTAATCTGCCCCTTAATCGAGTAGAGGATTTATTACTTTGGGAGAACTGATCCCACTCCCAATGGAATGGAGGGATCAAATCAGCTGTTAAGAGAACTAATCCGCCCCTTAATTGAGAAAAGGATGTATGACTTTGGAAAAATTGATCCACTTCCCAATGGAACCGAGGGATCATATCAGTGAATGAATGGAATTGCAATTGAGATGTGAAAGTAGAAACTGCATGATTAGGATTTATGTTTCAGTATTTCATTTCATTATTGCTTTACTTGCTTAGCATTAGGCTAATAGATGAGTTTTGTGATGTAGGTGCTGAGGTAACTACTGAAGAATTTTCCGAAATTGCTGAGGAATAGGTGAAGTTGCTGAAGCATGTTCATGCCACGGTTTGGTATTTGATGAGGCGGTTTAACATTTGTCTGTATGTGGAGCCTAATTTCCTAATGTCCTGTTGAGAGTGCAAAGACTTTGGTAGTAGTAATGGTTGAGGGATTAGAATATTTGAGTTCCTTCTGCTGTGAAGAATTTGATTTGGTTTTGTTACAAATTGCAAGCTTTGGAAGTTTTACTGGATAAGAATATTTTATATATTGTATTAAACCAATCGGATGATGTAGTAGAAGTTTTGTTGTTTAGTGACCGGTGGATGTCGTGTATTAAACCAATCGGATGATGTAGTAGAAGTTTTGTTGTTTAGTGACCGGTGGATGTCGTGTATTAAACCAATCGGATGATGTAGTAGAAGTTTTGTTGTTTAGTGACCGGTGGATGTCGTGTATTAAACCAATCGGATGATGTAGTAGAAGTTTTGTTGTTTAGTGACCGGTGGATGTCGTGTATTAAACCAATCGGATGATGTAGTAGAAGTTTTGTTGTTTAGTGACCGGTGGATGTCGTGTATTAAACCAATCGGATGATGTAGTAGAAGTTTTGTTGTTTAGTGACCGGTGGATGTCGTGTATTAAACCAATCGGATGATGTAGTAGAAGTTTTGTTGTTTAGTGACCGGTGGATGTCGTGTATTAAACCAATCGGATGATTTAGTAGAAGTTTTGTTGTTTAGTGACCGGTGGATGTCGTGTATTAAACCAATCGTAGAAGTTTTGTCGTTTAGTGACCGGTGGATGTCGTGTATTAAACCAATCGGATGATGTAGTAGAAGTTTTGTTGTTTAGTGACCGTGGATGTCGTGTATTAAACCAATCGGATGATTTAGTAGAAGTCTTGTCGTTTTGTGACCGGTGTATGTAGTTTGTTTAACCGGAAGGCGTGAGCAAATGATTTGTCATGTTGTGGTTAGTAGAGGCTGGATGAGTGATTCATCCAGCTGACGTCACCGGTGGAAGCCTGCGGTTGATTTTCACCCCCTTTTTGTTGACTTTGTTCAGCGGATGTTGTGTTTGACTTTTTAAACTTTAAACATTTCATGTCTAAGCCTTCATCCCTTCCGGCTGAATCATTTCTTTAATATTCTGATTGATTAATCAAACACTATTTTACAATTTTGCTTGACCTTGCTTTGCTCAAAGATTTTTCGCTGAAAGTTTTAAATTTGGTCCGAAATTTTTCTTAGATATGTAAAGGTTTATGAGTAACAAACCGAGTTCAGAAAACTCGGGGCGTTACACAGTCGGCCAAGCAGAACCGAGGGCAAAAAGGGCAAAACGTGCCCAAAAAGCATGGCCGATCGATCGGCTGTGTTAAAATTTATGGGGGCGATCGATCGCCCCACATATAGGCGATCGATCGCCCAGCGATCGACACACTCTCTGGATTTTTCCAAAGAGTGGCGACCATCATGCCGATCGATCACCTCCTTAGACGATCGATCGGCAACTTCTCTGGAATCTTAAATTCCAGAGAGTTGCCTCTCCTTTTTCTCTTCTTCCCTGCACAATTACACTTCTTCTTCTTTCTCCTTAAACCTCAACATCACATACATACAAAAACGCTTCATAATCATCAACCCAACACCTTAACTTTATTCGTCACAAAATACACTACACTCACGTAACCTCCTCAACTCATAAGCCACCGACCCATCCCTTCAACGTACATTCAAAACGTAATAAAATCTCGTGAAAACAACTGCATGGAACCATTTAAAAACCAAACAAAAACTCTACGAAATTCAACAATCCAGCAGTTCAGTATTATCTAAATGACATGTTTAACAAAACGTTTTGTAAAACATCAATCCATTAATTATCCAGATCCCAAAAAGCCTAAAATGTATCTAACTATACAATTATCCTATCTAATCCACCGTCAGCCCAAAAAAACCCGAATACCCCCAAAACACTTACTTACATCCCCATGGGTCAAATGCACACCGACTGCCCAGCACACTCTCACGGGACCATTCTTCTTCAACATGCTTATTCCTCGGGTGGAGGGATCTCATCCTCACCTGTATCAAAATCACCTACACCATACAGACAACTATGAGCTAAAGACTCAGTAAGTTTCGTAATTGCAGATGCATGCTGTGCATATGAGGTTCGGAAATCATGCAGATTACTTAACAGAACAAATCATTACAGATAACAGAGATGTCACCGAGATCTCAGCCTATCAGATGGAGAGGGCACGTCCGACGGTTGGACAACCCTTTCCATCTACCGGGGGGAAAAACATGCTTACATCCGTAAACAGTCATGCCTCGCTATGACCAGATAACAGATTACGTAGATTCGTTTCATTAGTTCATTTGTTTTGCGTAAACATGTGCAGAAATCCGTTTTCATGCTATTTTAAAATACGTGAAGCATGAACAGTTAAATGCATAAAATAAACATACAACATGTGTACCATCAAGACAATAAAAGCATAACCTATAAAAGAGCTAATCCTAACTACCCAATCAAAATATTTAAAAAAACAATTCACCAATACTCCTCAACACGACTTCGAGAAACAGTGTAGGCCAATCGGCCATAGTAAGTCACGAGAACTTACCTCGCGTTCTTTGAAATTCAAGCTCCGTCCACGAGCGTTGTTCACCTAAGGCAATTCACAACATTCGTCATTAAAATGAGTTTAATCCATTAAACGTCCAAACTAACGAACCATTAACTAAAGAAATTTCCTAAAGTTCTAAATCAATTCATTGAGGCATTTTGTCGAGCAATTCATGCTCATAAACTCCTAACCTCCATTAATGGAGTTTTTAAGTTCTCCAACAACCCAAAACTCACATTAATTGTAACACCCGAAAAATTTTGACTACGTGTCTAGACCTAAGTTAGTGATGTATGAGAGTGCTTTGTGAGGGATTTAGAAGGTTATTAGAAGAGAAAGGTGATTAGTGGAAAGTTTGACAAGTCAAACCCAATTGTGATTGGTGGAGAGTTTGAGTGTGACTTGTCAATGTGTCAATGTGTGTTAACCAATCAAATTGTGAAGGTGATGGGAAGAAAAAGTGGTGGTTTAGAGGTGGGTTTGGCGTTGGATTAAAGGTGAAAAGGGGAGGGTTAAATGGTAAATTGACTTGGTGAATTAAATGATGGAATAAAAAGAAAAGAAATGGTTTATTTTTCACTCATCTTCCTCTCCTCCATCGTGTCTCTCTCTTTTACTCCATAGCCGACGTTTCCTCTCCTTCTTTCTTTAATCTTTCAAGGCGATTTCAAGGTAAAATCGATTGGGTTTTGTTTAGATGAAGTTTTAGATGAAGTTTGAGAGTGTTTTTGGGAGTTTTAGTTGGATTTTAAGAATGTTGGAAAACCCTAGGTTAGGGATTCCGAAAATTGAGTGTAGATATTAGATTTCTTCCCTATTTTGATGTTTTGGTTGTTGGATGACTTAGTTTAGGTAGATTTGAGGGTTAGATTGAAGATTGGTGAAGTGTTCCACAAAAAAATGGTTGAAGGACACCTATATACCCGGTTCTGTTTTGGCATGTCCGACTTAGCCTTTGTGTTTGGATGGTTGATTTGAGTGATTCAATGGATAGTAGACATGTAGAGGTTTCCGAGTTGGGGTGGCACGTCGAAATCCGTTGCAAAACGAGGGAATGGTGACCGTTTGCAGTTAGACGGTCAATTTTGGGGTAAAGATCGGGTTGGGGGTTGTGTTATAGTTCTATTAGTTAGGTTAGGAATTTCCTTAGAGTTGTAAATTTCTAAGTTGATTTCTCGTCATTTTTAGGTGATCGAACGTGTGATCTTGTTGGACGGAGTGAACGAGAAAGTATCGAGCAGCAACCAGGTAAGTAGTGGATGAGTGTTTGTTGCCTTCGGGCCTACACCATAGAACGGTAGGGATTGATTGTTTGTTTGTTATGTTTTGCTTTTGTTATGCATCGGGTGTCATGCATCATTGTTTTCTAAACTACGAAATCACGTGTTTTTGCATGTTTGAGTGGTGAGGATGATGTGGAAGAAAGATAAGAAGTGATATGCAACTTGGTCTCGAGTAGAATAGCTTCGTCGGGCAAGTGGCTCGTTGAGCACCCCGCGAGGGATTCTATTCGAGATGCCCTGTTAATGTACGTAATGTGTCGTGAGTATGAATTCCTCGACCTGTTCGTGCTTGAAGTGCACAATGAGTATTCTACGATCGATTGGGGGAGATTCGTGTTGGCCGTCCTGGACTGTGTTGGGACGTGTGCCTCCGGTCTAGCTCCGTGGATCAAGGCGTGGCCGTCCTGGACTGTGTGGGGGCGTGTGCCTACTTGATTCACCTGGAAGTGAAAGATAAATGCAATTGAAATGAAAAGAAAGTAACTGAGTGTGTAGAAACTGCATGTTAGGCTTGAGTCGAGCATTTAGTGTGTCGTTGTGCATTATTTCCCTACTTGCTAAGCGTTAGGCTTACCTTTTTGTGTTCTGTGGTGTAGGTGACGAGTGTTATACAGGTGAGGTCGATGAGACAGCTCAGGATTAGGCCGCAGTCGGAGGAGTACGGAGTCCGCCGGTGCAGGCTGTTGTCGGGGCGTCTGGACCACTGTTCCTCGGGTAGTGTGGGAGGTGAACATTTTGATAGATTGGTTGTTTTCGCGTTTGTAACGTTTTTGTATGTTGGAAGTAAGATAGAACAAATGGTGAACGGTTTGTTATAAATGTTTTAGTACCGGTTGTACAGTTTCGTGGTAAATGATTTTATTTTGTGTGTCGTTTTGGTTGAAACTATTTTGTAATGGTTGTTAGTGTTTGGGGTTTGAAATAGTATATTTTTGCTGTAAATTTTCAGGGTTTGGTTTAAAGAAATTTAGGCGTTATGCCGCCCGTTTTGGTTTTAAAATAACTAACGTCGGGTTAAATTTTCTATTTTTGTATTTCTCCGTTTGAAATCGGTTTTCCAAAATTTTTATGGGCTTTGAAGGTTTAGGTGCTGGGAAGGTATGTTTAAATTTTCGGAATTTTTGGAGGTGTTTTAGTCGTAGAAAAATGAAGGAAGTGAAGGTAAGTCAAAAAGTCGGGAAAAAGTCAAGTTTTTGGGCGTTTTGGGGTCAAAAACCCGAGGAGGTGGCGAGTGGACGCCGTGGGAAGGCGAGCAATCGCCTCTGGGGCAATTTTTGGCTGAAACGGCAGAGAAGGTGGCGAGTAATCGCCACCGGGAGGCGAATAATCGCCTCCGACATAGGCTAGGCGCGCAAGGGCGCGCGCGCCAGGGGCGCGTGGGCGCGTGGCGCGCGCGGCGCCCAGCAGTGCCCCTCCTTGATTTTTTTTAAATTTTTTTTTTTAAAACTTCATTTTTCCAAACCATTTTAACCCGATATTTTTCCAACGTATTTCAAAGTTTTTTAGACACGCTTTCCAAGAAAAATTGAGGGTTCGGAAAACCCGAAAACCGAGTCGGGAATTTTATTTAAATTACATTTAAACGTCGTTTAAACACGGGATTTGGTTTCAACGTAACGCACCGGGCCCGGGGCGGGTTCGGGGCGTTACATTAATGGCCATTAATTCGCCCAACTACCTCAAATGCCCATTAATACGCTCACTAAGGTCATAAATAGGGCAACCCTAGCCATTTCTAGCATAACCCGACTATTTCGCGAAAACCCTAAACGAAATCCTAACTGTTTAACTTCGTGAAAACCGAACATAAACCTTTCAAAACTATAGAATCATACCTAGGGTCGGGATTGGAGGAGAAAACGTGAAGAAAACTTGTTGTTCGGAGGAGCATTGTTCGCCGGAAGAGAGCCGCGTCAGAGGAGGAGATGAAATCGCCGGGAGGGGAAGAGAAAGAGGGAAATCGTGAAGTGCTCTGGATAAGAAGAAGAGTTTGTGATTTTATTAGAATTTTGGTTTGCAAATTTATGGTTTTGCCCTTCTTTTGATTTTATATATATTCCATCACTTATTCCGTTATTTGACTCTCGATTCGGTTTCTTCAAATTTCCTCATTTCGCCAATAAATCCAACTTATTACTAGGGTTCCATCAAAACTCTCCGTTCGCAAATCGGACATCGTTTACTATATTTACTACCATATTCTTTATATCACGAGAAACACAAAACTCGTAAAATTAGCGTTATAATTCCAAAAATTCCTAAATTTCTCCTAAAATCCATATTAATCATTAGAACCTTAATAACGTTTTCTGTTAACAAAATGGACCTAATCTGACATATGTACAAAAATGCCATTACATATTAGAATTATATAATCCCGTAAAACCGGGTGTTACATTCCATCCGCCTTATTTAAAATTTTGTCCTCAAAATTTGATTATACAAACAACTCAGGATACTTAGACATCATATCTTGTTGTCGCTCCCAAGTAGCCTCTTCCACGTCATGGTTCCGCCATAAAACTTTAACTAGTGGAATCTCTCTGTTGCGCAATACTTTAATGGAAGACTCTAGAATTCGCACCGACTTCTCCACATAAGTCAGTGTAGGCTGTACCTCGATCTCTCTTGCCTCCACGATATGCGACGGATCACGTACACATTTCCTGAGCATAGACACGTGAAACACGTCGCGGATACCTTCCATCGATGCCAGAAGCTGTAGTCGATACGCCTTCTTCCCAATCTTCTTCAAAATAGGGAAGGGCCCCACATATCGAGGGCTTAACTTGCCCCTTCTTTCGAACTGCATAATGCCCTTGAACGGAGAAATCTTCAAATATACCTCATCACCCTCTTCGAACTCCAATTCTCTCCGTCAAGTGTCTGCATAGCTCTTCTGTCGGCTCTGAGCTATCTCGATACGTTGTCTGATAACGACAATCTTCTCTGTCGTTTGTTGTAGAATCTCGGGACCAACTATGCTAGCCTTGCCAACCATACAACGCTTCATACGAAGCCATATCGATGGTAGCTTGGAAGCTATTATTGTAGGAAAACTCAATTAGTGGCAAATACCTGCTCCACGATCCCTGAAATTCCAACACGCACGCTCTAAGCATATCCTCCAAGATCTGATTTGTTCTCTCTGTCTGTCCATCAGTCTGAGGATGAAATGCCGTGCTGAAATTTAGCTGAGTTCTCATAGCTTTGTGCAGACTTCTCCAGAACTTTGAAGTAAATTTTGGATCTCTGTCTGAGACTATTGAAACTGGTACTCCATGCAGTCTGACAATCTCCTGCACATAAAGCTCGGTGAGCTGATCCATGGAGTAGGTCATCTTTACTGATAGAAAGTGGGCTGACTTTGTCAATCGGTCCACAATAACCCATATGCCGTCATGTCCTTTCATCGTCCTTGGGAGTCCCACTATAAAATTCATGGAGATCTGCTCCCATTTCCACTCCGGAATCGGCAGTGGCTGTAATGTTCCGGCCGGTCTTTGGTGCTCTACCTTTACCTGTTGACAAATCAGACAGGTCTCAACATACTTAGCAATTTCCCTTTTCATGTTCGGCCACCAAAAGTGTTGTTTTAAATCCCGGTACATCTTGGTACTTCCTGGGTGCACAGAATAAGCTCAAGAATGTGCTTCGGCCAAAATCTCTTTCTTCAATTCTTCATCGTTAGGCACGTACCATCTATGCTTGAATTTCAATATTCCATCTTCCGAAAGATTAAAATCGGACGAGTCTTCTAATATCATACTCGACCGAAGTTCCTCACACTCCAAATCTCTCAGCTGAGCTTCACGTATCTTGTCCAGAATAGTCGGCCTAAGAGAAATGTTGGTGAGCATACTGGACAACTCTGCAACAATCTCCACATCAAACTTCTCAATCTCAGACCTCAACATTACCGACAGTGTTGCAAGTGAAGGCTGACTCGCAGCAGGCATCCTGCTCAAGGCATCAGCGACCTTATTTGCTTTTCCAGGGTGGTACTTTATTTCAAACTCATAGTCTTTAACAAATTCTTGCCACCTTCGCTGTCGCATATTCAGTTCTTTCTGCGTAAACAAATACTTTAAGCTCTTGTGGTCTGAAAATATCTCGCACTATTGCCCATATAAATAGTGTCTCCAGATTTTTAGTGCGAAGACTACGGCTGCTAGCTCAAGGTCATGCGTCGGATAATTCTGCTCATATGACTTCAACTGCCAAGAAGCATAAGCAATAACTCTCCCCTCTTGCATCAATACGCACCCGAGCCCGACTCTAGACGCATCGCAATAAATGCTGAACTTGTCACCTTCAACGGGCAGTGTTAGAACTGGAGCTGTAGTCAATTTTTATTTCAACTCCATAAAACTCTTATCGCATGCAGCTGTCCACATAAATTTTTCATTCTTCCGAGTCAAGCGTGAGAGTGGAACAGCAATCTTCGAAAATCTCTCGATGAACTTTCAGTAATATCCAGCCAATCCAAGAAATCCACGCACCTCTCGCACGTTTTTAGGTTGTGGCCAATCTCTGACAACCTGAATCTTGCTTGGATCCACAGAAACTCCTACTTGTGATATAATATGGCCGAGAAAACTGACCTTGTCCAGCAAAAACTCGCACTTAGAAAACTTTGGGTAAAGTTAGTGTTGACTTAGAATTCTCAAAATAATCCTTAGATGACAACAACAAACTTGTCCAAATATTCCTTGAAAACACGGTTCATTAAGTCCATAAACACTGCAGGAGCATTCGTGAGTCCAAAAGACATCACAAGGAATTCAAAATGTCCGTACCTCGTTCGGGATGCAGTCTTCTAAATGTCTTCTCTCTGGACCTTCAACTGATAATAACCCGAGCGTAGGTCAATCCTCGAAAACACTCGGGCACCCTGCAGTTGGTAAAATAAATCATCTATTCGGGGTAGTGGATACTTATTCTTCACTGTCAGCTTATTCAACTCTCTGTAATCCACACACATCCTGAGAGTCCCGTCCTTCTTCTTGACAAACAGAACGGGCGCACCCCAAGGAGAAAAACTGGGTCAAATGAAACCCTTATCCAACAACTCCTCAAACTGGAATTTCAATTCCTTCAATTCGGTCGGCGCCAACCTATAAGGATTCTTGGACACAGGCACAGAGCTAGGATAAACATCAATCACAAATTCAATCTCCCGGTCTGGTGGTAATCCGGGAAGATCATCAAGGAAGATCTCAGTGAATTCTCTGACTATAGGAAGGTCACTTGGCTTAACTCCATTGAGCAATTGAGTATTGATCACAGTAGCCAGGTAAATTGAGCATTCTCCTCTAAACTGCTCCTTTACCTTTATAGAATAGGAAGTAGGCACCCCACTCGTCCTATTCATCCCCTGATAAGCAAACTCAGCTTTATCCGGGGGCTGAAAAGTCACCAACCTGGATCGGCAATCAATTGTAGCAAAATGGTGTGACAGCCAGTTCATGCCTAAAATAAGATCATACCACTCTATATCCATAACTATCAGACGAGCATAGAGGGTATTGTTCCCCACGGAGACAACATTGCCCTGGACAACATGACTTGACTGCATACGCTTCCCTGAAGGTAGCATCACAATATATTCAAATTCTGCTAACTCAGGCACTAGCTTCAGTCTAGACACACAAGTAGTTGAAATAAAGGAGTGCGTAGCTCCCGTGTCTATCAACGAAAATACAGCTACGCCCATAATCCAAATAGTGCCTGCTATCACGGAAGGCTGAGCCTCATCGTCGACATCACCAGGCTCTATGAAAGCGAAGATCCTTGGCATGACCCTCCTATGGTCTCTGCCCTGCTGCTCTCGGCCCGACTTCGGGCAATTTTTGACGTAATAGCAAACTTAACCACATCTATAGCATTTATTAGTGCCCACTCGGCACTCACCACTGTGTTCCTTCTGACATTTAGGACACTAAGGCATCTGAGGAGCCCCTTGCACCTGCTTTCCTTTCCCTCGATCATTGCCTCCTTCAGAAGGTCTCTTGACACCTCTTTACTGTTGTTGCTGGGGTTGTTGTCTTCTAGGTTGTCAGCCCCATTCCTGGACTGAGGATGGAGTTCACGGAAGAAGCCCTTAGCTGGCTCTCTTGGCTTAACACAAGTCAACTGGGCAGCCTCAAAGTCCAAAGCTCTTGCCGCGATGTCTGAGTAAGGCACATCTATAATTCCCGATACTATAACATTCATCCGGATCTCCAGGTTCAGCCCCTCCATAAACTGGTGTACCTTGTCTTCGTTATCACTTACTAGGCGTGGCGCAAATCTTGATAAAGCCTCAAATTTCTGAATATACTCCGCAACTGAACCTGTCTACCTCAACTGCGTAAACTCCGTTCTCTTAGCCACCCTCACAGTGCGGCTGAAATATTTATCGAAAAACATGGTCTTGAACCGTTCCCATGTCATAACTGTCACATTTGTTGTTGCCTTGATTGAATCCCACCAAAATTGGCCGTCCAACGCTAAATGAAAAGTGACGTAGGCCACTTTATTCCCGTTCTCTATGCCCGCGTATTCTAACATGTCTTCCATGGTTCGGATCCACTCCTCGGCTAAGGTAGGGTCCGATGATTGTCCGTTGAATACCGGAGGTTGTAGTTTCTGAATCTCTCCATACCCTGATGGTTTGGAACGACTACCTCTCGGGCCTGACGTTCCTCACGGTTTACTAAGCACTCAATTTGTTGTGCTTACCTGTCCATGTGCTGGGCCTGACGGTCCAGCAAATCCGTAAGCCAGTCTAGAGCTTCATCCCTAGGATCCTTTCCTCGAACCATTTTATATAACTCCTATAAAAATTAAAACAAACAACCCTAAGAAATCAAAATCAAACAAAGCTTTTAAACATACTTACAGTTGAGGAAGGATGTCCGCATAGTGGCTGTGCAGTCGAGCAGTCTACAGAACCGTTTTTAAAACCCGGGGGCTCTGATACCATAACTGTAGCGACCATTAACTATTCCCTTAATTTCCCGTATAATTTTTTTTTCTTTTTTTACACTCATAATATTTCGACTCTTAAAGCATTAAATCATTGTCCTAGTCGTTTAAACCATTTAACGGAACATATAAAACAGAGGGATGAAAATTGTTCAAAACCATTTAATAAAATCACTAAAATTGCTTTGAAAATCACTTGAGAAAATACATTAAATATAGAAGAACAGTCGGCCAAGCAGAACCAAGGGCAAAAAGGGCAAAACATGCCCAAAAAGCATGGCCGATCGATCGACCATTTCAGCTGATCGATCAGCTGTGTTAAAATTTATGGGGGCGATCGATCGCCCCACATATAGGTGATCGATCGCCCAACAATCGATCACAAGCCAATCGATCGTCCCTTTTGGCGATCGATCAGCACACTCTCTGGATTTTTCCAGAGAGTGGCGACCATCATGCCGATCGATCACCTCCTTAGGCGATCGATCGACAACCTCTCTGGAATCTTAAATTCCAGAGAGTTGCCTCTCCCTTTTCTCTTCTTCCCTGCACAATTACACTTCTTCTTCTTTCTCCTTAAACCTCAACATCACATACATACAAAAACGCTTCATAATCATCAACCCAACACCTTAACTTTATTCGTCACAAAATACACTACAGTCACGTAACCTCCTCAACTCATAAGCCACCGACCCACCCCTTCGACGTACATTCAAAACGTAATAAAATCTCGTGAAAATGAACTGCATGGAACCATTTGAAAACCAAACAAAAACCCTACGAAATTCAACAATCTAGCAGTTCAGTATTATCTAAATGACAGGTTTAACAAAACTTTTTGTAAAACATCAATCCGTTAATTATCCAGATCCCAAACAGCTTAAAATGTATCTAACTATACAATTATCTTATCTAATCCACCGTCAGCTCAAAACAACCCGAATACCCCCAAAACACTTACTTACATCCCCAAGGGTCAAAATGCGCACCGACTGCCCAGCACACTCCCACGGGCCATTCTTCTTCAACATATTTATTCCTCGGGTGGAGGGATCTCATCCTTACCTGTATCAAAATCACCTACACCATACAGACAACTATGAGCTAAAGACTCAGTAAGTTTCGTAAATGCAGATGCATGCTGTGCATATGAGGTTCGAAAATCATGTAGATTACTTAACAAAACAGCTCATTACAGATAACAGAGATGTCACCGAGATCTCAGCCCGTCAGATGGAGAGGGCACGTCTGGCGGTTGGACAGCCCTTTCCATCTACCGGGGGGGAAAACATGCTTACATCCGTAAACTGCCATGCCTGAACCCCACCTCGCCATAACTAGATAACAAATTACATAGATTTGTTTCATTAGTTCATTTCTTTTTCGTAAACACGTGCAGAAATCCATTTTCATGCTATTTTAAAATACGTGATGTATAAACAGTTAAATGCATAAAATAAACATACAACATGTGTACCATCAAGACAATAAAAGCATAACCTATAAAAGAGCTAATCCTAACTACCCAATCAAAACATTTAAACAAACAATTCACCAATACTCCTCAACACGACTTCGACATACACTGTAGGCCGATCAGCCATAGTAAGTCATGAGAACTTACCTTGCGTTCTTTGAAATTCGAGCTCCGTCCACGAGCGTTGTTCACCTAAGGCAATTCACAACATTCATCATTAAAATGAGTTTAATCCATTAAACGTCCAAACTAACGAACCCTTAACTAAAGAAATTTCCTAAAGTTCTAAATCAATTCATTGAGGCATTTTATCGAGCAATTCGTGCTCATAAACTCCTAACCTCCATTAATGGAGTTTCCAAGTTCTCCAACAACCCAAAACTCACATTAATGGCCATTAATTCGCCCAACTACCTCCAATGCCCATTAATACGCTCACCAAGGTCATAAATAGAGCAACCCTAGCCATTTTTAGCATAACCCGACTATTTCACGAAAATCCTAAATGAAACCCTAACCGTTTAACTTCGTAAAAACCAAACATAAACCTTCCAAAACTATAGAATCATGCCTAGGGTCGGGATTTGAGGAGAAAACGTGAAGAAAACTTATTGATTGGAGGAGCGTTGGTCGCCTGAAGAGAGCCGCGTTGGAGGAGGAGATGAAATCGCCGAGAGGGGAAGAGAAAGAGGAAAATCGCGAAGTGCTCTGGAGAAGAAGAAGAGTTTGTGATTTTATTAGAATTTTGGTTTGCAAATTTATGGTTTTGCCCTTCCTTTGATTTTATATATATTCCATCACTTATTCCGTTATTTGACTCTCGATTCGGTTTCTCCAAATTTTCTCATTTCGCTAATAAATCCAACTTATTACTAGGGTTCCATCAAAACTCTCCGTTCGCAAATCAGACCTCGTTTACAATATTTACTACAACATCCTTTATATCACGAGAAACACAAAACTCGTAAAATTAGCGTTATAATTCCAAAAATTCCTAAATTTCTCCTAAAATCCACTTTAATCATTAGAACCTTAATAACGCTTTCTGTTAACAAAATGGATCTAATCTGACATATGTACAAAAATGCCATTATATATTAGAATTATATAATCCCGTAAAACCGGGTTTTACATGAAAAGCCGCCACGAACGTAGGTCCAAGCATCTGCAACAACAATTTTAGCTTGCAGATTGTATTTTAATAAAAGTCTAAACTTAGATCGTCCACTACTGAGTCAAAATCCCCTCAAGGTCGTCAGCTGCTAAAGTCTAAACTTCTGCTAAGGTCGTTTGTTTTTGGAATCTGGGGCAACCGGACATTGTATTTTAATGAAAGTTTTCATCGTCCAATTGTCACTTTCCTTCAATTTGGGTTCTTAGTTATGGTATATAGGAGCATATTGTCGACTCAAAAGTTTTGTTTGGGAATTTTGTTGTTGATTCTTTCTGATCTGGATTCCTAGTCCTAGTATAGGACCTTCAACTATGTCCCTAGTGTTTTGAAAAGGGATTTATGATGTTGGTTTTATTATAGTTTCGACGATACTTTTTGTTTCCATGCATGTTTCTAATAGCTTTCCAAATAGTCGATAAGATTTTCGTCGTCATTGAGGTAGTAGTTTCAATATTGTATTGCATATACATCATAGTTTTCAAAATTCTTATTTTGTGAGATGTCACATATAAAACCCCAACATGTTAGATTTTCTACTATATTTACGTCAATCTTACACGTTTCTTTTATGAATTCATGATATTTCATTACATTGGATACACATATATGTCAGACGAACCTCCGGTTGCTTCGGATTCTAGTGGGGCTCCAACAACCAAAACAATAGGAAGCTTTTTTTCATGCCTTCTGCTGCGTGAAAGTGTTTATTTGTACACTAGATATTGGATTGAGATAGTGATGATGTGTCCTTAGGTTAGAATCCTTCAAACTGACTAAGGTGTTTTGTTGTTATATTCGTTACTTGATTGATTGGTTTTTAGACAGCCCGTTTTTCTCAGTTATTTGACTGACATGTTACAGATCGTCGTCATTTTATTTTGTACATTGCGGGCATTAATGTGCAAAAATTCGTTAGTGACCTTCCCGTCGATGTGAGCTCTTGGGGAAGATCAGCCTGTTATCCCTAGAGTAACTTTTATCCGTTGAGCAACGGCCCTTCCACTCGGCACCGTCGGATCACTAAGGCCGACTTTCGTCCCTGCTCGACGGGTGGGTCTTGCAGTCAAGCTCCCTTCTGCACCGAATACTTTTGTCTGTAAATACTGCATATTTTATTCCATCCATAAATTTTCTTCCCTATGAGTTCTAGTCTCAATAAGAATGCCAGTTCTTACTGTTCATATGTTATCATATGAATATACCACACCAATTCGTTAATTCGTTATGTATGGATGATGAGATTCCATTGATACAGAGCCAATTCCAATAGACTTATTGGAGGGTCTCATTGGCGTGCATCCAGTAGGAATTGAACCTACGAATTCGCCAATTATGAGTTGGGCGCTTTAACCATTCAGCCATGGATGCTTAGCGGGGATCCTCGTACATGGTGAATAACCAAATTCCAATTGAAATGAAATCTTTAGGATAAATCAATCCAACTTAGGAGGACTCAATGAAAGGGCATCAATTCAAATCCTGGATTTTCAGGATGTAAATGCTCAATCATAGGGATCTCTCTAACTTTGTAATCTAATGAAAATTTCACACTAACATATCATAACAAATATAACATAGAATTATCTTTCAAAATGACAATTTTCCATAGTGTATAAATGCTCAAATTTCTCTACAACCTTTTAAGTTCAATCACCTCATATTAGATTTAATAATTTATATAATAGATTATTGAATTGACCATATCTTCTTTAGACAACTAGATTCCAATGATTTATTTTTGTAACAAATAAGGGGACATTGATTGTTTTTTTTATATTGACATTTTCTTATAAGTAACACTTCTTTTTGACGTGATTGCAATATTGGTGATGAAATTCTCTGATTACTCGATAGTGTCACCTAATGATTAAATACTCATATTGTAAAGGGATATGATATCACAACTGCAGCTACCACAAAATAAAATGAGCCCTATTTCAAAACAGAATTTCATGCCCTATAGACCCCTCATAATTAAAGTACCACCCCAAAACAAAGACTTGACAGTGTGATGTGAACCAGGGGTATATCAAACATGAGACCTTTCAATAAATGAAATAAAAACTTAGGAACCCCTTGAAATTAAGTGTACGAAACTTGACCCTAATCGAACCTTGACGACGGAACCAATTTATCAAGCAACAAAACTTGTTGATTAGATCCAAAGCTAACAAGTTGGTCTTTCAAGTTTTGACTCGAAGAAGACCTAGTTCTTCACAAAAAAAACCAAGAGAAAAATCCTCACAATGAAGAATCACTTTCAATCACCCTTTAGGGTTACAACTTTGGTATATAAATAGGGTAAAACAAATATTAAAGATAATAAAAATATCGCAAAAAATATGCAAAAAATCTTCTAGGAATAAGCCAATCAAACTTAAGTGGTTTTAGGAAACTTAACTAATACCGAAATAGGTGAAAATTAGGTTTTGGAAAGGTGGGAGGCAGAGTGGGTGTAGCGCCCCAGGTTATCTGAACCCGATTCGCTACTCTACTGCATACTGACTCATACGGAACCAAGTTATCTGTGTAACGCCCCCGAACCCACCCTAGCTCGGAGCGCTACTTTGCTAACCAATCTCACGTTAAAACATAACTTAAAATAAACCTAGACTCGTCAATTTTCCTTAATCCTAACCGCTAAGCACCACGGCATCTTTCCCGAAAATTTCGGCAAAGTAACTCCTGAAAATGGCGACTCCAAAATGCTAAGTACCTGCACACAATTCAATCTCAACCAGATCCAGAATATTTCTAATCATCTAACCAACCTACGAAATCTCTAACAAACCACATATCGCCAAGAAATGCTATCAACATACAAAATAAGGAAAATCTCCAATATAGGGTAACACTTCACCCTGACCTATGACTATATACAACGAATACACATCAGACATCCACCCAAAAAGAACTACACATTTCCATCAACTTACAAGCAGACATTTACAATACTACCAAAATACAAAACCCACATTCTCCGAAGACCATGGTCGAGGCGCCCCGACAACTGCCTGCACCGGCATACCGCGTACATCATCAACTGCGTCTCAATCCTAGCTTTCCTCGCAACTCCAACCTGTACTCCTTTCGTCACCTACACCACAGAACACACACACACACGTAAGCTTACGCTTAGCAAGTAGAGAATAACAAAGATAAACATACACCATTCACCACAACTCACACAGCGTAACCCTAACACATGCAACACAACACCGCTCAACACGACAACACAACGCCCCAATGCAACTCAATCACCCGACTCCACACAACACAACAACATGACCAAACAATGCTAGTCGCCCACACCTACCATGCCAAACAATGCAAGCCCCACACAACAATGCACTCAATCCTATCACATGCGGTTTCTACTCTCGGTTGTATGTATCACGTTCTCACTTCATTAATCGTAGGCGTACCTCTCTCGTAGAATATCCATTCTACTCGAGACACAGTTGCGTACCTCTCGAGTAGCACTCGAGACACAGTTGCGTACCTCTCGAGTAGCACTCGAGACACAGTTGCGTAACTCTCGAGTAGCACTCGAGACACAGTTGCGTACCTCTCGAGTAGCACTCGAGACACAGTTGCGTACCTCTCGAGTAGAAATTCTTCCACTCGAGACACCTCAAAGCAAAGCAACCAACTCATAATTCAAACCAAGTAAAGCAACCAACCAACAACAATTCCCAAACAAAGCAAAGAAATCAACAAACAACAATTCCCTACCGTTCCGTGGTGTAGGCCCGAAGGCAAAACATAACGTCCTCTACTTACCCGGCGTCCTAGCTTACTGAGGATTCTCGATCCCCTATCCCCGTACGGCTCGACCTAAGACAAATAGTCAAACTTCATTACAATCAACCCTACATTCCCCCAATTACTCTCAAACTATTATTTCTAGCTTAATCCAATTAAAATTTAACTAAACGGGCCAATAATTTGGGTTCGGTAAAAACCGACCCAAAACTTTGAACGCGCGTAACTCTTGCGTCGGTTATCGGAATCGAACGATTCCAGCAGCCACGCACTCCTCTAATAACCTATTTTAACCTGGAAAAATGAATTTTAAAATAAATAATCGTAACTAGGTCAAATACAGCAAAACCCGAATCTGCCCTAACCCGGAAATTTTCCCCTTTTCGGATTTTCATCAATTCCCCTCAATTTCCACACCAATCCATCACCCTCACACCCAATTAGCCTAAACTAATCAAAATTCCGAGCTACACACACCAAAACCTGAAATCCCGAAATCGGGTTCTCTGATTTTTCACTCAATTCGGGCTCATCACAGCCAGGCGATGGAAGCCGGTCCAGGGGTTGGCAAACCCACGCCGGAAGCAACCCATTTCGACAGGCGATCGGAGCCAAAACAAGCCCGTCGCTCACAGCCACGAACAGAACCGAAAACAGGGTAAAACCAAGTCTCACCTGCTGGTTCATGCGCGGAAACAACCGAAGCCCGCTCGCCGCCATTGTCTGGCCGGAGACCGTCGGAAATCGCCGTCGGTCTTGGTCGAAGAACGTCGCCTCGCCTCCCGCCGCTCTCCCCTTCTCCCCTGCCCTCGTCGGCCTTCGAGCAACAGAATAGCTTCGGCTATTCTGTTGTTTTCATTAAATTTTTATAATAATAATAATAATAATAATAAAACTATTTCATTAATTTAAACTAGTTAATTACCGTTTTACCCTCCCGTACATTCAGCCAAATATAACGAACCCTCGATAATTCTCTCACCTCACCCTCGGTCTAACTCTTCCATCGAAACTCCCGAGCATAACTAATTAACCCAATAACTAACATAACTTAAATTAATCAAATCTAAAACCATTCACTTTTCTTTTAAATTAATTAAAACAATCTATTTTATTGTTCTTTTATTTTCTCTCCAATAAAAATAATCCCGGGTGTTACAATCTGAACCCGGACCGCTACTGGACTCCGTACTTGTACCATTAAACCGTACTAGAAAATTTTTGTAAAAATTTAAAAGTTTAAAAAATCGACTTAAACGACGCCGTTTAAAACATGAAACCTTGGCAGAGGAAAACTATTTTGAAAACGCGTTGAAAACACTCGTTCGAATTTGGAAATAAAAAGGGTGAAAAATAAAAATCTGTGAAAACACCCACAGTGGCCGAGCCGCGCACGCGCTCATTCGATGCGTACGCTCACCCGGCGTGCACATCGCACTCCTGGCACGCTCACACAGGTTGTTCGGTCGACACCTATTCACATGTGTAGCGTCCCTTAAACTATTCCTAGAATTTCCGTACAAATTTTTCTTTTTAAACATTCTCAAGTGAACCCCTCTCGTTAAATCGCTAAATCAAAGTATAATTAGTTGAAATACATTTAAAAACATTTACATAAAACCATTAAAAACAGAAGAGAAATCAGCCAAGCAGAACCGAGGGCAAAAAGGGCTTTTTGCCCCGAAAATGCATGGCCGATCGATCGGCCATTTCAGCGGATCAATCGGCTATGGTATAAAATAGGGGGCGATCGATCGCCCCACACATCAGCCGATCGATCGCCCTGCGATCGATCACCAGCTGATCGATCGCCCCTTTGGGCGATCGATAGGCACACTCTCTGGATTTTTCCAGAGAGCGGCGACCCTTTATGCTGATCAATCACCTCCTTAGGCAATCGATCGGCAACCTCTCTAGAATCCAAAATTCCAGAGAGTTGCTTCTCTCTTTTCTTTCTTCCCTGTACACTTCACAATCCTCTCCCTTTCAACCTTCAACTTCAATACACCATTTAACATACTAAACACCTTAACATAAAACCACTCTTAACCTCATCCATTCCTCATACGTTTCCTCACTTCATCAATCACAAACGCCGACTCAAAACGTATCTTAAAACACAATCAAAACAAGACAAAACTATGAAATCCAATTGCATGGATAGCTGTAAAACTCGAGCATATCCATACTTAACCTAAAACGTCTCCATACGTTACCATAAAAATCCAAATAAAAACTTAGTAAAACGTTTTATAAAAACAAGTTTAACAAAACATCAAAACATTAGCTATCTAGATACCAATCATTCTAGATGTTTTTAACTATACAAATATCCTATTTTTTATCTATTAACTCCCCAAAAAACTTACTTACATCCCCACGGGTCAAAATGAGCGTCGATTGCCCAGCACACTCCCACGGGTCATTCTTCTTCAACATGCTCATTCCTCGGGTGGAGGGATCTCGTCCTTACCTGTATCGAAACCACATACACAATACAGACAACTATGAGCTAAAGGCTCAGTAAGCTTCGTAAATGCAAATGCATGCTGTGTATATGAGTTTTGTAAATCATGCAGACATTTTAATCATTACGTCGCAGAAAGATTGTCACTGAGGTCTAACCCACCAGATGGAGAGGGCACGTCCGGCGGTTGGACAGTCCTTTCCATCTACCGGGGGGAGGGGGGGGGAACATACTTACATCTGTAAACAGCCATGCCAGAACCCCATCTCGCAATGACCAGATAACAGATTATGTAGATTCATTTCATTGGTCATTTCTTTTCTTAAACACGTGTAGAAATTCGTTTTCATGCTCTTTGAAAGACGTGATGCATGAACAATTAAATGTATAACATAAACATATAGCCTGTGTACCATCAAGACGATAAAAGCATAACCTATAAAAGCAATTAATCCTAACTACCCAACCAAAGCAATTAAACAAACAACTCCAACATTCCTCAACGTGACTTCGACATACGGTGTAGGCCAATCGGCCGTAGTAAGTCACGAGAACTTACCTCGCATTCGTTGCAATTCAAGCTCCGTCCACGAGCGTTGTTCACCTAAGGCAATTCACAACATTCGTCATTTAAAACTGAGTTTACACCATTAAACTTCCAAACTAACGAAACCTTAACTAAGGAAATCTCCTAAAACTCTAAATCAACTCATTGAGGCATTTTGTCGAGCAATTTGTGCTCGACATTACAAAACCTCCATTAATGGAGCTTTTAAAATCTCCAACCACCAAACTATTCAACAACCTCCATTAATTTCAACTAACTCTCACAATCACCATAAATACGCCTATTAGAGTCATAAACACGATAACCCATCGATTTTCAACCTTAGTTCACGTTTCTAACAAAACCCTAAACAAAACCCTAACCGTAAAACTCTAGAAATTGAAAATCTAACATTCCAAAAGCTTAGAGCCTTACCTAGGGAGCAAGGATGGAGAAGAAATGTGAAGAAACTTTGAAGATCGGAGGAGGAATCGATGAAGCAAAGGGGGAAGAGCGTCGCGGAGGGTCGTTTAGAGAAAGGGATCGCCAGAGAGGGAGATGGGAGTGAAAAAAAAAACGTTAAGTGTTGTGAAAAATGAGGATTTGGCATTTAATTGAAATTGGCTTGGCAAATTACAAGTTTGCCCTCCATTGATTTTCTATTTTGTTTCTTCACTTATCTTGTTATTTATCCAACGATTCGGTTTTTCCTAAATTTTCGTATTTCACCATAAATTCTAATTTATTACCGAGGCTTTATTAAAACTTTTCGTTCGCCAAACGGACTCAATCTGTCATATTTACGAAAATGCCACCTTATATTGGAATAATATAATCCCGTAAAACCGGGTGTTACATTCCATCCACCTTATTTAAATTTTTGTCCTCAAAATTTGATTACACAATCAACTCATGATAGTTAGACATCATATCATGCTGTCTCTCACAAGTAGCTTCCTCCACGCCATGGTTCCGCCACAGGACTTTTACTAATGGAATTTCCTTATTTCGCAATACTTTGATAGACGATTCTAGAATTTGCACTGGCTTCTCCACATAAGTCAGTGTTGGCTGTACCTCAATCTCTCTTGCTTCCACGATATGCGACGGATCACATACACATTTCCTGAGCATAGACACGTGAAACACGTTGTGGATACCTTCCATGGAAGCCAGAAGCTGTAGTCGATACGCCATCTTCCCAATCTTCTTCAAAATAGGGAAGGACCCCACATATCGAGGGCTTAACTTGCTCTTCCTTTCGAACCGCATAACAACCTTAAATGGAGAAATCTTCAAATATACATCATCTCCCACATCGAACTCCAATTCTCTCCGTCTAGTGTCAACATAGCTCTTCTGTCGACTCTGAGCTATCTCGATACGTTGTCTGATAACGGCAATCTTCTCGACCGTTTATTGTAGAATCTCAGGGACCAATGATGCTAGCTTCACCAACCTCATCCCAATATAGCAGAGATCTACATTTCCGACCATACAACGCTTCATATGGAGCCATGCTAATAGTAGCTTGAAGCTGTTGTTGTACGAAAACTCGATCAGTTGCAAATATCGACTCCACGATCCCTGAAATTCCAACACGCACGCTCCAAAGCATATCCTCCAGAGTCTGGTTCGTTCTCTCTGTCTGTCCATCAGTCTGAGGATGAAATGCCGTACTGAAATTTAACTGAGTTCCCATAGCTTTGTGCAGACTCTTCCAAAATTTTGAAATAAATCTCAGATCTCAGTCTGAGACTATCGAAACTGGCACTCCATGTAGTCTAACAATCTCCTGCACATAAAGCTCGGTGAGTTGATCCATAGAATAGGTCATCTTCACTGACAGAAAGTGGGCCGACTTTGTCAATCGGTCCACAATAACCCATATGCCATCATGTCCTTTCGTTGTCCTCGGGAGTCCTACTATAAAGTCCATGGAGATCTGCTCCCATTTCCACTCTAGAATCGGCAGTGGTTGTAATGTTCCGGTCGGCCTTTGATGTTCCGCCTTAACCTGTTGGCAAACCAGGCAGGTTTCCATATACCTGGCAATCTCTCTCTTCATGTTCGGTCACCAGAAATGTTGCTTTAGGTCTCTATACATTTTTGTGCTTCCTGGATGCACAGAGTAAGCCGATGAATGTGCCTCAGTCAAAATCTCTTTCTTTAATTCCTCTTTGTTAGGAACGTATCACCTGTGCCTGAATTTTAAGATACCATCCTCTGACACGTTGAAATCAGACGAATCCTAAGACATAATGCTCAACCGATGCTCCTCACACTCCGAATCTTTCTGTTAAGCTTCTCGTATCTTGTCCAGAATAGTCGGCCTAAGAGAAATGTTGGTGAGCATAGTGGAAAACTCAGCCACAATCTCCACATCGAACCTCTCAATCTCAGACCTCAACGTCACCGACATTGTTGCAAGTGAAGGCTGGCTCGCAGTAGGCATTCTGCTCAAAGCATCTGCGACTTTGTTCGCCTTTCCTGGGTGGTACTTTATTTCAAGCTCATAGTCTTTAACAAATTCTAGTCACCTTCGCTGTCGCATATTCAACTCTTTCCACGTACACAAATACTTCAGGCTCTTGTGGTCTGAAAATATCTCGCACTGTTTCCCATATAAATAGTGTCTCCAGATTTTCAGGGCGAAGACCACGGCTGCTAATTCCAGGTCGTGCGTAGGATAATTCTACTCATATGGCTTCAACTGCTGAGAAGCATAAGCAATAACTCTCCCTTCTTGCATCAATACGCACCCGAGCCCAACTCCAAACACATCGCAATAAATGCTGAACTTGTCACCTTCAACGGGCAGTGTCAGAATTGGAGCTGTAGTCAATTTCTGTTTCAACTCCATAAAACTCTTATCACATGCATCTGTCCACATAAATTTTTCATTCTTCTGAGTCAAGCGTGAGAGTGGAACAGCAATCTTCGAAAATCCCTCTATGAACTTCCGGTAATATCCAGCCAACCCAAGAAATCCACGCACCTCTCGCATGTTTTTAGGCTGTGGCCAATCTCTGACAACCTGAATCTTGCTTGGATCTAGAGAAACTCCTTCTTGTGATAAAATATGGCCAAGAAAACTGATCTTGTCCAGCCAAAACTCGCACTTAGAAAACTTTGAGTAAAGCTGGTGTTGACTCAGAATTCTCAAAATAATCCTTAGATGCTCCTCGTGTTCTTCCTTCGTCTTAGAATAGATCAAGATGTCGTCGATGAAAACAACAACAAACTTGTCCAAATATTCCTTTAAAACACGGTTCATCAAATCCATAAACGCGACAGGGGCATTGGTAAGTCCAAAAGACATAACAAGGAACTCGTAATGCCCATACCTCGTTTGGAATGCAGTCTTATGAATGTCTTCTCTCCGGACCTTCAACTACTAATAACCCGAGCGTAGGTCAATCCTCGAATACACTCGGGCACCTGCAGTTGGTCAAATAAATCATCTATTCGGGGTAGTGGATACTTTTTGTTCACTGTCAGCTTATTCAGCTCTCTGTAATCCATACACATCCTGAGAGTCTCGTCTTTCTTCTTAACAAACAGAACGGGCGCACCCTAAGGAGAAAAACTGGGTCGAATGAAACCCTTATCCAACAACTCCTTAAGCTGGGATTTCAATTCCTTCAATTTGGCCGCGCTAACCTGTAAGGATTCTTGGACACAGGTGCGGAGCTTGGATACACATCAATAGTAAACTCGATCTCCCTGTCCGACAGTAATCTGGGAAGATCATCGAGGAAGATCTTAGCGAATTCTCTGACTATAGGAAGGTCACTCCGCTTTACTCCATTGAGCAACTGAGTATCGATCACAGTGGCCAGGTAAATTAAGCATTCTCCTCCAAACTACTCTTTTACCTTTATAGAATAGGAATTAGGCACCCCACTCATCCTATTCATCGCCTGATAAGCAAACTCAGCTTTATCCGGGGGCCGAAAAGTCACTAACCCGGATCGGCAATCAATTGTAGCAAAATGGATTGACAACCAGTCCATGCCTAAAATAAGATTATACCACTCTATACCCATAACTATCAGATGAGCATAGAGAGTATTGTTCCCCACGGAGACAACATTGCCCTGGACAACATGACCTGACTGCATACGCTCTCCTGAAGGTAGCATCACACTATATTCACATTCTGCTGACTCAGGTACTAGCTTCAGTCTAGCTACACAAGTAGTTGAAATAAAGGAGTGCGTAGCTCCCGTGTCTATCAAGGAAAATACAGCTACGCCTATAATCAAAATAGTACCTGCTATCACTGAGGGCTGAGCCTCGTCGTCGACATCACCGAGCTCGATAAAGGCGAAGATCCTCAACATAACCCTCCTCTGATCTCTGCCTGACTGTTCTCGACCCGGCTTCAGACAATCTTTGACGTAATGGTCAACTTCACCACATCTATAGCACTTATGAGTGCCTACCCGACCGGCATTCACCACTGTGCTCCTTCTAGCACTTAGGGCACCAAGGCATCTGAGGAGCCCCTTGTACCTGCTTTCCTTTTCCTCGATCATTACCTCCTTCGAATGGCCTCTTGACGCCCCTTTGTTGTTGTTGTTGTGGTTGTTGTCCTTTAGGTTGCCAACCTCGATTCCGTAACTGAGGCTGGATTTCACGAAAAAAGCCCTTGGCAGGCTCTCTTGGCTTAACACAAGTCACACGGGCAGCCTCGAAGTCTAGAGCTCTTGCTGCAATGTTTGAGTAAGGCACATCTTAAATCCCTGACACTATGACATTCATCTGAATTTCCGGATTCAACCCATCCATGAATTGGTGCACTTTGTCTTCATTGTCGCTAACTCAACGCAGTGCAAACAGAGATAAGGCCTCAAACTTCCGTATATACTCCGCAACTGTCTGCTTCAGCTGCGTAAACTCATTCCTCTTAGCCGCCCTCACCACACGGCTGAAGTATTTATCAAAAAACACGATCTTAAACCGCTCCCACGTCATAATTGTCACGTCCGTAGTTGCCTTAATCGAATCCCACCAAAAGCGGGCATCCAACGCCAAATGAAAGGTGACGTAGGCAACCTTATTCCCATTCTCTATCTCCGCGTACCCTAGCATATCCTCCATGGTTCGGATCCACTTTTCATCTAAAGATGGGTCCGATGACTGTCCATTGAACACCGGAGGTTGCAGATTTCGAAATCTCTCCATGCCACGTTGGTTTGGAACAATCACCTCTCGGGCCTCACGATCCTCACAGTTTACTAAACGTTTGATTTGTTGTGCTTGCCTGTCCATATGCTGGGCCTGACGGTCCAGCAAATCCATAAGTCGGTCTAGAGCTTCATCCCCAAGGTCCTTTCCTCGAACCATCGTATAATTCTTATAAAAGTTAAAAACAAGTAATCCTAAGAAATCAAAATCAAATAAAGCATTTAAACGTACTTACAGTTGAGGAAGGATGTCCGCGTAGTGGCTATGCAGTCGAGCAATCTACAGAACCGATTTTAAAACCCGGGGGCTCTGATACCATAACTTTAGCGTCCCTTAAACTATTCCTAGAATTTTTGTACAAATTTTTCTTTTTAAACATTCTCAAGTGAACCCCTCTCGTTAAATCGCTAAATCAAAGTATAATTAGTTGAAATACATTTAAAAAATTTTACATAAAACCATTAAAAACATAAGAGAAATCGTCCTAGCAGAACCGAGGGCAAAAAGGGCTTTTTGCCCCAAAAATGCATGGCCGATCGATCGGCTGTGGTATAAAAATAGGGGGCGATTGATCGCCCCACTACATTAGGCGATCGATCGCCCTGCGATCGATCCCCAGGGCGATCGATCAGCACACTCTCCAGATTTTTTCAGAGATCGGCGACCCTTTATGCCGATTGATCGCCTCCTTAGGCGATTGATCGACAACATCTCTGGAATCCGAAATTCCAGAGAGTTGCTTCTCTCTTTTCTCTTCTTCCCAGTACACTTCACAATCCTCTCCCTTTCAACCCTCAACTTCAATACACCAATTAACATACTAAACAACTTAACATAAAACCACTTTTAACCTCATCTGTTCCTCATACGTTTCCTCACTTCATCAATCACCAACGCCGACTCAAAACGTATCTTAAAACACAATCAAAACAAAGACAAGAACTACAAAATCCAACTGCATGGATAGCTCTAAAACTCGAGCATATCCATACTTAACCTAAAACGTCTCCATACTTTACCATAAAAATCCAAATAAAAGCTTAGTAAAACGTTTTATAAAAACAAGTTTACCAAAACATCAAAACATTAGCTATCCAGATACCAATCATCCTTAGATATTTCTAACTATACAAATATCATATTTTTTATCTATTAACTCTCCAAAACACTTACTTACATCTCCACAGGTCAAAACGAGCGTCGACTGCCCAACACACTCCCACGGGCCATTCTTCTTCAACATGCTCATTCCTCGGGTGGAGGGATCTCGTCCTCACCTGTATCGAAATCACCTACACCATACAGACAACTATGAGCTAAAGGCTCAGTAAGCTTCGAAAATGCAAATGCATGTTGTGCATATGAGTTTCGTAAATTATGCAGACATTTTAATCATTACGTCGCAGACAGATTGTCACCGAGGTCTAACCCACCAGATGGAGAGGGCACGTCTAGCGGTTGGACAACCCTTTCCATCTACCGGGGGGGAACATACTTACATCTGTACCATCAAGACGATAAAAGCATAACCTATAAAAGCAATTAATCCTAACTACCTTACCAAAGCAATTAAACAAACAACTCCAATATTCCTCAACGTGACTTCGACATACGGTGTAGGCCAATCGGCCGTAGTAAGTCACGAGAACTTACCTCGTATCCATTGTAATTCAAGCTCCGTCCACGAGCGTTGTTCACCTAAGGCAATTCACAACATTCGTCATTTAAAACTGAGTTTACACCAATAAACTTCCAAACTAACGAAACTTTAACTAAGGAAATCTCCTAAAACTCTAAATCAACTCATTAAGGCATTTTGTCGAGCAATTTGTGCTCGACATTACAAAACCTCCATTAATGGAGCTTTTAAAATCTCCAACCACCAAACTTTTCAACAACCTCCATTAATTCCAACTAACTCTCACAATCACCATAAATACACCTATTAGAGTCATAAACACGATAACCTATCGATTTTCAACCTTAGTTTACGTTTCTAACAAAACCCTAAACAAAACCCTAACTGTAAAACTCTAGAAATTGAAACTCTAACATTCCTAAAGCTTAGAGCTTACCTAGGGAGCAAGGATGGAGAAGAAACGTGAAGAAACTTTGAAGATCAGAGGAGGAATCGATGAAGCAAAAGGGGAGGAGCGTCGCGGAGGGTCGTCTGGAGAAAGGGATCTCCAGAGAGGGAGAGGGAGTGAAAAAAACGTTAAGTGTTATGAAAAATGAGGATTTGGCATTTAATTGAAATTGGCTTGGCAAATTACAAGTTTGCCCCTCCATTGATTTTCTATTTTGTTTCTTCACTTATCTCATTATTTATCCAACGATTCGGTTTCTCCAAATTTTCGTATTTCACCATTAATTTTAATTTATTATCGAGGCTTTATTAAAACTTTCCGTTCGCCAAACGGACTCAATCTGACATATTTACGGAAATGTCACCTTATATTGGAATAATACAATCCCGTAAAACCGGCTGTTACATTCCATCCACCTTATTTAAATTTTTGTCCTCAAAATTTGATTACATAATCCACTAATGATAGTTAGACATCATATCCTGCTGTCTCTCCTAAGTAGCTTCCTCCACGCCATGGTTCCGCCACAGGACTTTTACTAATGGAATTTCCTTATTTCGCAATACTTTGATAGACGATTCTAGAATTTGCACTGGCTTCTCCACATAAATCAGTGTTGGCTGTACCTCAATCTCTCTTGCTTCCACGATATGCGACGGATCACATACACATTTCCTGAGCATAGACACGTGAAACACGTTGTGGATACCTTCCATTGAAGCTGGAAACTGTAGTTGATACGCCATCTTCCCAATCTTCTTCAAAATAGGGAAGAGACTACATACGCTCCATGGGTAAATCGCCCCAACAGATTGCCAGCCTGTCGCACGAGCGCACTCCGCCAACTGCCTCCTAGTCATGGACATGCTCTAAGAACTCACCGGCTACCGTCTCATCACCTACATCACATAACTCATCTATTAGCCTAATGCTAAATAAGTAGAATAATGAATGAAATGCAATAAACATAATACATCCTACTCATGCAGTTTCTACTTTCACGTGTTGTTTTTCTTTGAGTTCTGTTCACACGCCTGTTGTCGATGATCCTCATACTAGATGAGAAGCAGATCACTTTTCCCAAATCATACACTACTCAAATCCTCATATGCCGTTGGAGGGCAGATTAGTTCCCCCAAGGCCACGCATTGATCCTCATACGAGATGGGAAGCAGATCAATTTTCCCAAATCCCCAATCCTCTGTCTCATTTGAGGGGCAGATTTGAGGGGCGAATGAGTTCCCTCAAAGGTTCATACTCATTTCGTTTCATTCATACCATACCATGTCGTTTCTACTACATGCAAATTCATTTTCGTATTCTTTTCAAAACATGTTGCATGATATACCAAAACATACAATAATATGCACATACCCTACTATTCTGTAGGGGTGGGCAGAACCGGCTCGAAACTGTAAAATTAGACCAGACTGGCAGTCCAAGTCGATTCTTAGCCGGTTCTGCCTACCGCGGTCTGGTTCCCAGTTCCTAAATCTGGGACCGAGAATTCCCATGGGAGAATCGACACATGGGTCGGATAACTTAAAAAAAAAAAAAACACTAAAACAACAGCCCTAGTCCACGTCCATCGAGCGAGCCCTCCCTCATTTCACTCCTCAGCACCGAACCAACGACCCGTCCCCGACCCCGACCTAGCGAGTTAGCAACCTCATGTCTCAAATTCACGCAGCTCCGACCGTCGACCAGTGACTTTCGCAGTTCATTACATAGACTTAAGACTTCCCTCTTATCTGTAGAACATTTTAGACGACATTGAAAGAGCAGGAGATAGAGACAGATCAATATCGGCTGAAAACTAGGGTTTCTTCTTCCAAGTTTGATCAAACGCTTCTGGTTTTCCTTCTCATCTCTCAGCTTTTCATAACCCAGTTTTCTCTCGCAGATATCTGTTCCAACAAGACATGATGCAATGCCTATTTGTCTCTTTTCCATATGTTTTTCAGGCTAAGTTAGACAGAGAAAGGAGGAGAGACTGGAAGTAGAAAATGAGGAAGGGTAGGGGAGAGAGAAAGAGAGGGCGAGACATGAATATCATTAAAGAGAGAAAAGTATAGGTGGAGTGGTTGGCCATAAAAGCTTCTCAGAAGAAAAGCTAAAAGTGGCTAGACTTGGAACTTGTAGGAATTAATGAGTAATTAATATTAAAGGTGAGTAAATCTAACGTGTACATATTTCTTTAGATGTTAGAGCTATGGAGTTTTTCTCCAATTCACAAACTTCAAATTCTTTAGATGTTAGAACAATGTTTGCTAATTTTAATTCTTTTGCTGATGTCACTTAAAAATTAAAATGTATTGGAGGGAACCGGTTCTGGAATTGAGAATTTATTTCCCGAAACCAACGGTTCGGTCCGGTTCCAGCCCAGAAGCAGCCCTGACTGGACCGTGCCTAGCCCTATTATTCTACAATGTAAGCCCGAAGGCAACACGCATACTCTACTTACCTGGTCTCCCGAGCGATTCCTTAACCGTACGCTATGTCGGGAAATCGTTTGAACCTAAAATCGTAACACATGTTATTAATTTAATCCTCACTACAACTCATTTATCAAACTCTAAAAAAAAAGCTAAGGATTCACCAAAAACTCACAAAACCTGAAATTCCATCATATTTGGTCTAACTTCAACATTGCGTAACTAATCATACACTTATCCGTTTTGGATGATTCAAGGCTCTACGAATTCTTTAGAATGTCTACTTTCTAAAAGGTTGGGACCGTTTAACCAAATAGCACAATTGGCTTGGTTGTTTTTCACAAAAATCGAAGTTGCCCTTGTAAATTCTAGAATTTTTGGTTTTTGTTCAAAAACCACTATCACCTCATTTAACTCTACCCAATCCACTATATACATCCACAAAACAAGGAAAACTAGCTATAAGCCCAAATTTTTGTGCATCACTCAAGTTCCCACAAAAACCCTATTCTAAACTCTCCCAAAACACAATCTAACATACCCTCTAACTCTTCCTCAACTAAGAACCAAAAACTCATCACTAAGTATTTTAGAAGTTACCTTAGATGAAGGATTTGAAGGAAGAAATCGGAGAGGGGAAGGGAGAAGTTGTCTGCTGCTCGCTGAAGGGAGAAAAAGGGAAAATAGAATGAAGAAGGAAGAAATGACTTTTTCTTCTACGTGGAAGCCTACCCCTCCTTTTCTCTTTTTTTATTATTTTTTTCCACTTCACTTTATTTATTAAATTCACATTTTCTTTTTACACCAATCTATTTCTTCTCTTTCCTCCTTATTTAATTTAATACCTCACATAACCCTCACTTATTCTAACAAAAATGAAATTTCTGTACATTCATAAAAGTTGAGCCGCTAAATTCTCAGGTATTATAGTGGGGCATTTGGACGCGCTGGTGGGCCTTTAGGCAGGATAGGGTGTAGGTGCAAAGCTGGGAGCACGTAGGGACTGGGCCAAAAGCACGCTAGGCAGGGCAGTGCACAGGATGGGTGAGCGTGAGCTGATTAGGTAGCCGCGCGGCCAAGTGGGTGCACGCAGCTAGGGTGCGACTAGGTGTGCTGATTGAGCGTGAGCTGATGAGGCACGAGATACATGGGGATGCGCATTGATAGGGCATGCACGTTGTGCTGTGATATGTGCGTGGTGGGCTGTGTTGCGAGCGCGCGGGGCCTGCACTAACGAGCAGGTGCAGAGCGCAATGTTGGGATCTAGGCGCGCGCGGTGTGCACGTTGATGTGTCTGGGCACACGCACTTCCTGCTATGTGGTGGCCCTTTTGTGTTTTTTGGGTCGTTTTGTGCCTTTCCTTGCTCCTTAAACTTGTCATGTGGGCACCTTGGATCATATCACAGTGTCCTCACTACCATACAAAACATATATTAAGGGCAAAATTATGAGGGTAAGTACTTACTTGGACTTTATTCTTCTCTGTCAATCTCTTAATCTAAATCAATGAGCAGGATTGAAGGGAAGCGAGGAAATATATGCATTTTCTGGGTTTATGACTTAGCAAAACGAGCATCTAGGGCTTGATCCCTTAATTTAGTATAACTCCAGAATATCTTTTTTTTTGTTTTTCATTTTGTTACTATTTTCATCGATGATAAATTGTTGCAGTTCTTGTTGACTTATTCTCTGTTCTATCATAGCTAATGTTTCTTGTTGCTTTGTCAGTTTATCATCAATGAGCTGCAAACCTTCCATAATCTACTGTTGGTAGATGATGCTCTCATTCGTTGTTGCAGCTCTGTCTACAACATTTTGGTCTCTCGATTTTTTAGGTCTTGGTGCTACTTCCTCATCAGATTTTTCATCCATCATTTTGTTTTGTGCTATGCGTTTAACATCCAAAAGAGTGATGCGACAAACTTTGTTAAGTTTCTCTTCATTTTTCTCGTAAGTCACTCCAGCTTGTTCACATATTCCTGTCGTAACACAAAGAGCTACAACACAAAGAGTTCGATATATGATCAAGCCAATGTATAACGACCCATTTTTCCAGTAAGATATTGTCCACTCTGGGGATTGTGCCGTAGCCCAATATCCTCCCCCCACAGCTTTTTTTGGCGAGGACTTCCCAGTCGGTCACCCAACATGGTACTGCTCTCGTCGGAGCACTTTTAACTTCGAAGTTCTTATGGGATCCATTGCCAATTGTGCTCCAAAACGCGTCTTACTATCTTGGGAGGGTTTCCTTATGTATGTTTCATTTCCATATACTTCCCCAAGCGTGTGGTATTGTGACCTTTTTACGACTCGGGATTTACCTATACTCGAGTTTGAGATTTGCCTACACTTGGCTTAGGTCCCGAGGTTTGCCCCGCAACCCGAGGTTTGCCCCGCAGTCGTGCTCATACATACACATTCGGGTCATCACAATCACCCCCCCTCAGGGGCCCAACATCCTCGTTGGCCACATTTCCAGTTGGGTACAGGCTCTGATACCATTTATAACCACCCATTTTTCCAGTAAGATATTGTCCGCTCTCAGGATTGGGCCGTAGTCCAATATCATCCCCTCACGGGCTTTGTTTGGCGAAGACTTCCCAGTCGGTCACCCAACATGGTACTGCTCTCGCCGGAGCACTTTTAACTTCGAAGTTCTTATGGAATCCGTTGCCAATTGTACTCCAAAATGCGTCTTACTATCTTGGGAGGGTTTCCTTACATATGTTTTATTTCCATATACTTCCCCAAGCGATGTGGGATTGTGACGACCCCCTTTTTATGACTCAGGATTTGCCTATACTCGATTCTGGGATTTTTCTACACTCGGCTTAGGTCCCGAGGTTTGCCCCACAATCTGAGGTTTGCCCTGCAGTCGTGCTCATACGTACACATTCGGGTCATCACACAATGTTAATACATTTTCTAATCATAATACAGTAAAGAGTGAGTGATTATCAGCATGGGCGTAAAACTCATCATCCACCTCCTCTAAGTTGTAAAAAGAATTGATGACAGATTGTGAGATTTTCACATTTTTGTGCCAACCCATAATGATTCAAGATGATCTTCTGCAAAATTAGCATAAAATTCACAAACCAGATTAATTATTATATCATCTAGTTGAGCACAGAAAGTCTTCCAGTCATGTTGCTGAATAATTGAAGCTATGTCGCTTGGATAGCTCATGAATTCGCCATTAGTTAAAATGAAACCCTTCTATACGTGAAGGTTTTTTGTTGTATCCCTTGTTCGAGCTGGAGCTTGGTCTCCTTCCAAATAAAATCAGGTTAGGTTGAACAGGAGGAAGGCTTCTTCTTTGACCTTTTGGACTCATCTTTTCCTGCAAAAATAAAGAAGTTTGCACAATATTAGTGTAACACCCGATTTTACAGGTTTTTGATTTTCTGTTATATAGTGGCCTTTTCGTAACTATATCAAATTAAATCCGTTTTACGAACGAGAAGTTTCGTTAGAACCCTAGGGATAAATTAGAATATTAAGAGAAATAAAGAAATCTCGAAGAAACCAAATCGATAGATTAAATAACAGAATATGTAGAATATTAGGGTGAGGGGAAAACTTGTAATTAAGTTATAATAATATTTCAAAATAATTAAAACCCTTCCCCCATCAATTTTCTTCATTCCACGATTTCAAGTTTCAAACTCTAGAGAGCATTTTTCCTCCCTGGCTTCCCTTCGCCGTTCACTCCTCAGCCGACGGTTTCTCCTCCTTCGGCAATCGTTCTTCTCTGTTTTTCCTCCAACAATCAAGCCTTAGGTAAGTTCCATGCAATCTAGATGGTTTAGTTCTGATTTTTAGGGTTGTTAACGATTAGGGTTCAGATTATCCACTTTAGTGTCTGTCTCTGTGCTAGGTTCCAAGCTGCCCCTAAAGAATCCCACTTAAAAGCAGTCAAGAGAGTATTCAAGTATTTAAGTGGAACTCATGATCTAGGATTGTGGTATCCTAAAGGCACCTCCTTCGAATTAGTAGGATACTCTGACTTCGATTATGCCGGTAGTCTTGTAGATAGGAAAAGTACGAGTGGTACGTGCCAATTCCTAGGTGAATCTCTTGTGTCATGGTACTCTAAGAAGCTGAATTCTGTTGCACTTTCAACTGTCGAAAGTGAATATATTGCTTCTGGTAGTTGTTGTGCACAAGTACTTTAGATGAAACAAACTCTAGAAGATTATAACATTTTCTATGATAGGATTCTCATTCGGTGTGACAACACCAGTGTCATCAATATATCCAAGAATCTCATTCAGCATTCAAGAACCAAACATATAGAGAAAAGATATCACTTTATTAGAGATCACGTTCAAAAGGGTGATATCAATTTGGATTTCGTTAATTCATCCGACCAATTAGCAGATATATTTACAAAACCTTTGGATAAAAAGACCTTCAGTGATATTCGAATTCGTTTAGGCCTCATTAGGTGTGAAAAGTCCTAAACGGTCGACGGTATGAGCTAGCCTTAAAATTGTATCTGTCTGGATTGAGGCATTAGGAAATACATCGACCACTCCACTTTATGAAGTGGACGATATAGGAAACAGTCGAGGCCCATATCGGTGGTATCGGTCAATGACAGTCCATAACTTCTTTAAATCCTCCTTCGGTTTACAGAAACCCTACTTTTCTCTCGAGCGCGAAAAGTATTTTAAAAATCGTTCATCTTCTCTCAACTATCTACCGCCTATTCTCTCGTCTTGAATCCTTTCTTCCGACTTCCAAATCCGATCAATGGCATCTTCCTCGCGCCCAGCGCAGTCTTCTCGAGGAAAAAGCAAAAGCTCCTCTCACCGAAGATGCACAGTCTGTCGTCGTTCCTCCACCTCCCCTTGAATGGCCCTCTCAACAATTTGTCAATGAGTCTGCACTCCATCGGTACTTTACTGATTTTGAAAAGAAACCACTTATTAAAAGCAGAGGTGTAGTTTTTGAGGATCTGTCTGGTTTAAGTCTGGAACAACCTTTCCGTGATTTGGACTTATTAGGGCTATTTGAACTCGGTACATCCTATTGCAAAACACCGATTAGGATGTTTTATGCGAATTTAGAGCATTCTACGTCTCCGCTTGTCCTTCGAAGCTATGTGTATGGTAGACACATCGAGCTGACTCAGGTGCAAATTCATGAAATTCTTAACTGTGAATTCCTGAATGACAAAGCTAAATTTTTTGAAACCTCCAAGGATCCTTCCTTTGTTGGAATGTCAAAGGGAGTAGCTTTAGCTAAAATGATTTCCAAGGATCCAAACAATACTTCCTTAAAACTCAAGGGCAAGGATTTGAACATAAGAGCCAGAGTCTTTCATCTCATGGTCAACTACAACATTCTACCGAGAGATGGCCATCATGATCATATCAGTGGAATGGATCTGTTCATTCTGTCTAGGTTCTTCCGTAACAAACCATTTCACCTTGGCTACATTATTCTGAGACGAATGCTTCAAGTTGTCAAGACTGCTTCAAAATCCCTTCCATATAACCTTTTGTTGATGAAGATCTTTCATCGATTTGGTGTTCAGATACCGGCTGAAGACGAGCCAATATTGCTAAAGAACTCCGATCTTTTCTCTGCCTCTACCTTGCAACGCATGGGAATTAAAAGAAATGAGCAAGATATCCTCGTTGACAAACAGCCTCGGAAGAGGCGCAGATTGATCTTGATGGAGGAGGAAGAAGAAGAAGAGGTGTCTGCTCCTCAAGACGAGCCCTATCTTCCTTCCTTGGCACCTCCTCAACTTCTAGGAACTCTCATTTCCGCTCCTCCAACACTTTATGCTTTTGTCCCATCAGTTCCCGAGGACTTCGGTGGTCAAACATTTCTGCCTGAACCTCCAGCAGTTCCAGCACCTACACTTCCACTCCCCACCAGTCCAATTCCTGCTCCCTTTCTCACTCCAGTGCCTACATTGCCGGCTCCGGTTCCTTCCTCGTCTACTCGTCTCCTCCTTGCACTAAAGGTCACCCCACTCCTCCAGTGAGGAATTCTATCTCTCAGGACCACCTTCATGAGTTTCAGGAAAGTATTGCAAGTCTTGGCACTGGTCAGGAATCCTTGTTGTCCCAGTTTCTCTCCCACCAAGATCAATTTGAAGCTTTAGTCATGTCACAACTTGAACATCTCGCCGCTGCACTTCAAGGACTGAACACACACATTAATCTCTTGGAATAAACTCAAAGTGCAGCTTTTGCTGCTGTCCACACATGCCTTGATCTCATGGAATCAACTCACTGTAAAGCAATTGATGATGTCATCTCCTCTGTTCGATTCCATTCCAGTCATATCACTGCGCAAGTTCAGCGAGATTGTGACCGAGTTATCTCTCATGTTGGAGATCTTGGTACCCTTTTGACTAAGAGTGATGGTGAGCCCTCTCCTGAGGATGTGGCTTTGGCAGCCGGTGGAGAGACTTCTGAGCCAGTGAGTCTTCCTTCTCTGAGAGTTGATCAGCCCGTGGCCGCTTCAGTTCCCCCTCCAGCAGCTGCCCCTTCTCTTGTAGTTGGAGTTGCTTCTGTTGAGGAACTCAATCCTCCGGCGAAATCTCCTTCTGCTCAGGATGATTTCCTTAGTCAACTCAGGGCTCTCATGGGCTGGGATACTCCCTCTTCCCCTGAGAACTAGGCATATTCTTTATTGTATCTTTTTTGTACACTGAATGATATCTTTTTATCTATGGTGTCCAACTGTGACTGTTTTCTTTTGTTCTCTCGAGTGTGCTGTGCTGACTACCATTCCTTCTATCTGTGCTTATTTTTGATAATGCCAAAGGGGGAGATAAATCTGTGGATGTTGAAGCTTGCTAAGATTCCTTTTTGGTTGTATGCATAGAGTACGGGGGAGTCAGTGTGACGACCCTTATCCTAATATTAATTTTCCTGTATAATTTTTTTTTTCTTTATTCTAAATACATTTCGTAACATTTGGGCAGAATTTAAATCATGGACTAAATCGTTAAAATCGTTCGAAAACTATTTTAAAACTATTTGAATAAAATATAAAACAAATTACAAAACAATTAAATAAAACTTAATATAACATAACCATCACGGAGGGCAAAAACGTCAGAGGGCCGACAAATAATAGGGGCGATCGATCGGCTGCATGACAGCCGATCGATCGGCTCCTAAAAATAGGGGGCGCTATCGATCGCCCCAAATATCGATCGCCACACTCTCTGGATTTTCCAGAGAGTGGCGATCTTCATACATGCTCTCTGAAATCACTCCAGAGAGCAAGCTTTAACCATTTCCCTTTCTTCATCCCCTGCACACCAAGTATACTTCCACCCCTTAAACTTCAACATTTTATATACATTAAAAACACTTCAACATAACATTGTTCATAACTTCACTCGTTTCCCATTTCGTCAACCATCAAATAAACGACCTAAAGCATATCCTAGAACGTATTTGAAAAAGTAATAAACTTTCGTAAAAACGAACTGTGTGGATCCGTTTAAAAACTAAACAATTTTCTTTGTTAAAATAAAACTCCAAGCAGTTCCCCGAAATCCAGATTTCTAAACAACCTAAAATGTTCTACCTATACAATCTTATGTAACACCCGGCTTTACAGAATATTAATATTTTAATGTAAATGACATTTTTGTAAATATGTCAAATCAAGCCCGTTTTACAAAAAGAAAGCGTTATCACGATCTTAATAATTAATATGGATTTTAAGAAAATTTCGAGAATTTTAGGAGTCGTAACGCTAATTTTACGAGAATTACGTTTATCGTAATATAAATGATACTTTGGTAAAAATAGTAAACGAGGTCCGAATTACGAACGGACAGTTTTAATGGAACTCTAATAATAAGTTTGGATTTAGTGGTGAAATAAAGAAATTTGGAGAAGCCGAATCGTCGGTTAATTAACGAAACGAAGGACGAAACAAATAGAAAACAAAGGAATGGCAAAATGGTAAACTACCAAGTCAATTTTTATTAAAATACCACACTTCTCTTTTCTCCCTCAGTTTCACGATTCTCTTCTCTCTCTCCCCTGCGTCCTCCGGCGACTCACGCGATTCTCCCTTCCAATGGCCGGTTCCTCCTCCGACGACTTCCGTTCTTTGCGATTTCTTCCCCAAACTCGACCCTAGGTACGATTCTAAGGTTTTAGGAAAGTTTATTTCAATTTTTACAAAGTTTAAACGATTAGGGTTCGTTTAGGTTTTCGTAAAAAACGCGATTTAGGGTTAGAAATCGATAGGTTTGCCGTAGTTGTGAAGATAATGGAAGTGTTAGACGTTATTGGACGAAGTTAAACGATTCGTTGTGAAATGTTCGGGTTTTATGGATTTTTGAAGTTTTGGGGAAACTCCGTTAATGGAGGTTTTGGTAAGTCGAACGTGAAATGCTCGACGAAATGCCTCAATGAAGTATTCTAGAGTTTTAAGAAATTCTTTAGTTAAGAGTTTCGTTAGTTTTGACGCTTAAGGGTTTGACCGTGCTTTAACGACGATTGTTGTGAAATTGCCTTAGGTGAACAACGCTCGTGGACGGAGCTCAGTGCGCTACAGACGACAGGTAAGCTCTCGTGAGTTACTCTGGCCGATTGGCCTACACCGTACGTTGATGTCGTCTTGAGGAGTTTTTGTAACAACCCTAATACTGTATCCATTTTCCGAACTATTATTATTATTATTATTATTATTTTTCTATACTTTAAATAAACACTAAGAGGAACCTAAACCGAAATCGAAATCAGAATCGAAATCGGAATTGAAATCTAACTTTTAAACCTCTTAAAAGAAACATAAAAGTATTTAATAAATAATTAAAACTATAAAATAATTACGAAAACCAGAACAAATAAAGGAGAGGGCAAAACTGTCCAGCCCGTGATAAAAGGGGCAGCGAACAGTCGCTACAGCATGCAGCGATCTTCCATGCGTTCCCTTGCCTCCTTCAATCGCCTTCATCATTTCATTTTTTCCACAATTGCTCTCTGGAATTCCAGAGAGCAAAACACTTAATGAAAACTCTCTCGAATCCGATTCCAGAGAGCAACCTCACGTATTTTTTTTTCACCAATTTCTCATCAATAACCATAATCGACTTATAACTTAAACTCAACCAAAATGTATTATAGACTCAATCAACTTGCAGCGGACTTTGCGAAATGCAACTGCGTGGATAGCTCTAAAAACCGAGCATATCCGTAACCATCCTAAAACCATCAAAAACATTCCCATAATGTTTAACTAACAGTTTAAACTAAAACATTTTCTATATACAGTTTACCAACACATTTGAAACATTAAACATAAAACCTATCAACTACCAGTACCAAACATCCTATAATTTCTATACAAACATCAGCTCAAAATGTCCCAAACCCTCAAAATCTATACATACTGTCCCCACGGGTCAGGTAAGCGTCGACTGTGCCAACACACCACCGCAGCCATCCTCCGTCAACTGGACTCAAGCCTCAGGAGGAGGAATCTCATCCTCACCTGTATCCTCGTAATCACCTACACCATACATACACACTATGAGATTAAATCCCAGTAAGCTCTACGTAAATGCAATGCATGCTGTGCGTATGAGTTCGATAAATCATGCTTTATTTTCTTTACTATGCAATGCACGATAGGTGTCACCGAGATTCCGATATGCCTTTCGGCCGATATGCCTTTCGGCCGATATGCCTTTCGGCCGATATGCCTTTCGGCCAATGTGCCTTTCGGCCGATATGCCTTTCGGCCGATATGCCTTTCGGCCGATATGCCTTTCGGCCGATATGCCTTTCGGCCGATATGCCTTTCGGCCGATATGCCTTTCGGCCAATGTGCCTTTCGGCCGATATGCCTTTCGGCCGATATGCCTTTCGGCCGATATGCCTTTCGGCCGATATGCCTTTCGGCCGATATGCCTTTCGGCCGATATGCCTTTCGGCCGATATGCCTTTCGGCCGATATGCCTTTCGGCCAATGTGCCTTTCGGCCGATATGCCTTTCGGCCGATATGCCTTTCGGCCAATGTGCCTTTCGGCCGATATGCCTTTCGGCCGATATGCCTTTCGGCCGATATGCCTTTCGGCCGATATGCCTTTCGGCCGATATGCCTTTCGGCCGATATGCCTTTCGGCCGATATGCCTTTCGGCCGATATGCCTTTCGGCCGATATGCCTTTCGGCCGATATGCCTTTCGGCCGATATGCCTTTCGGCCGATATGCCTTTCGGCCGATATGCCTTTCGGCCGATATGCCTTTCGGCCGATATGCCTTTCGGCCGATATGCCTTTCGGCCGATATGCCTTTCGGCCGATATGCCTTTCGGCCGATATGCCTTTCGGCCGATATGCCTTTCGGCCGATATGCCTTTCGGCCGATATGCCTTTCGGCCGATATGCCTTTCGGCCGATATGCCTTTCGGCCGATATGCCTTTCGGCCGATATGCCTTTCGGCCAATGTGCCTTTCGGCCGATATGCCTTTCGGCCGATATGCCTTTCGGCCAATGTGCCTTTCGGCCGAT
The DNA here is from genome assembly GCA_022432975.1 of Begonia masoniana. Lineage (NCBI taxonomy): Eukaryota > Viridiplantae > Streptophyta > Magnoliopsida > Cucurbitales > Begoniaceae > Begonia > Begonia masoniana. Next base: position 14,548,159 of record CM039507.1, on the reverse strand, counting down.
ATGCCTTTCGGCCAATGTGCCTTTCGGCCGATATGCCTTTCGGCCGATATGCCTTTCGGCCGATATGCCTTTCGGCCGATATGCCTTTCGGCCGATATGCCTTTCGGCCGATATGCCTTTCGGCCGATATGCGGCCAATATGCCTTTTGGCCGATATGCCTTTCGGCCAATGTGCCTTTCGGCCGATATGCCTTTCGGCCTATGTTATGTTTTACATTATCTTAAAACCCTGTGCGGAAGTTCATTTTCATGCTTTTCTTTAAAACACGGGATGCGTGAACAGTTCATATCTTAAAGTAAACAAGCAATAATGTATACCATCAAAGACTGTAAAACAGAATCTATAAAACAAATAAGCCTAGCTACCCAACCAAAGTAATATAAAACGAGTGCATCTCCAAAATTCCTCGACACGACATTCAACGTACGGTGTAGGCTAATCGGCCAGAGAAGAATCACGAGAACTTACCTTGTGTCCAAAGCAGCACAAGCTCCGTCCACGAGCGTTGTTTGTCTGAGGCAAAACACAACATCGACATTAAAATCAGTTTAAGCTACTAAACGTCCAATTCAACAAAACCTTAACTAAAGAAATTTCCTAAAGCTTTAATCCAATTCATTGAGCTGTATTATCGAGCCAATCCCTGCTCGGCAACTCAAATCCAATTTACGAGTTTTTCCCTAAAATCTCGAAATTTCACAAATTCTAACATTCGTCCAAAATCAATTAAATTCGTCCAATAACGTCCAATACATTTACTATATCCTTAATTACGGCAAACATATCCATTTCGGACTATAAATCGCGATTTTAGAACAAAACTTAACGAAACCCTAATTGTTCAAACTCCGTAAAACTCGAAATAAATGTTGTAAAACTACAGATCCATACCTAGAGCGTCGATTGGAGGAGAAAACGCGAAGAAAATGGATCGAACGGAGCACAAATCGGAGGTCGGAATGGAGGAAGGCGTCGAATGGCCGAGAGAGAAATCGCTCTCTGGAAATCACGCAGGAAGAAAATGAAGAAGAAAGAAGGGTTGTGTTATTTTATAAATTTGGTTTGGCAATTTACCGTTTTTCCCTTCCATTGATTTTCTATTTGTTTCGTCCTTCGTTTCATTAATTGATCAACAATTCGGGTTCTCCAAATTTCCTTATTTCACCCATAAGTTCAACTCATTATTTGGGTTCTTCTAAAACTGTCCGTTCGCAAAACGGACCCCGTTTACTATTTTTACCAAAACGTACTTCATTTTACGAGAAACGAAATTTCTCAGAATATAGCGTTTAGATTCCCAAAATTCTCATAATTTCCTTAAAATTCCTATTAATCGTTAGGATTTTAATGACGTTTCTTTTCGTAAAACGGACCTGATTTGACCTATTTACCAAAAATGCCAATATATATTATAATATAAAATTCCGTACAAGCCGGATATTACATTTCACCCACCTTATTTAGAATTTTGTCCACAAAATTAAATCATACAAACAATTCAGGATATTTAGTCATCATATCCTGCTGTCGCTTCCACGTAGCTTCCTCCACCTCGTGGTTCCGCCATAAAACTTTAACCAGCGAATCTCCTTGTTGCGTAATACCTTGATGGAAGACTCCAGAATGCGTACGGGCCTCTCCTCTTAAGTCAAGGTAGGTTGTACCTCGATCTCTGTAGCTTCCACGACATGTGATGGAACACGTAGACATCTCCGAAGCATAGATACGTGGAATACATCGTGGATACCCTCCTTAGAAGCCGGAAGCTGTAGTCTATATGCCAACTTCCCGATCCTCTTCAGAATAGGAAAGGGGCCCCACATAACGAGGGTTTAACTTACCCCTCCTTCCAAATCTCGCAACACCTTTGAACGGAGAAACTTTAAGATAAACTTCGTCACCTTCTTCGAACTCTAGCTCTCTCCGTCTCGTGTCAGCGTAGCTCTTCTGTCTGCTCTGAGCTACCTCGATACGCTGTCGAATAATGGCAATCTTCTCTGCCGTCTGCTGTAGAATCTAAGGACCAACGATGCTGGCCTCGCCAACCCCGTCCCAATATAACAGAGACCTACACTTCCGACCATACAAAGCCTCATACGATGCCATGCCAATGGTAGCCTGGAAGCTGTTGTTGTACGAGAACTCAATCAGAGGCAAATATCGGCTCCACGAGCCCTGAAACTCCAGCACACAAGCTCTGAGCATATCCTCTAGAATCTGATTCGTCCTCTCTGTCTGACCATCAGTCTGAGGATGAAATGCCGTGCTAAAATTAAGCTGAGTCCCCATAGCCTTGGGCAGAATCTTCCAGAACTTCGACGTAAATCTCGGATCTCTGTCTGAGACAATCGAAACTGGCACACTGTGAAGTCTAACAATCTCCTGCACATAAAGCTCGGCGAGCTGATCCATAGAAGACGTCATCCTCACAGATAAGAAGTGGGCCGACTTTGTCAATCGGTCCACAATAACCCATATGCCGTCGTGGCCCTTCGTCATCCTCGGGAGCCCCATAATGAAATCCATGGAAATCTGCTCCCACTTCCACTCCGGAATCGGAAGTGGCAATAATGTTCCGGCAGGTCTCTGGTGCTCTGCCTTTACCTGTTGGCAGACTAGACAGGTCTCAACGTACTTGGCAACCTCTCGCTTCATGTTCGGCCACCAGAAATGTTGCTTTAAGGTCCCGGTACATCTTAGTACTCCCTGGGTGCACTGAATATGCCGAAGAATGTGCCTCGGCCAATATCTCTTTCTTCAGATCCTCGTCGTTAGGCACGTACCACCTATGCCTGAACTTCAGAATACCATCCTCTGATAAATGAAAATCCGACGAGTCTCCCAATGTCATGCTGGATCGAAGCTCCTCACACTCTGTATCATTCTGCTGAGCCTCACGTATCTGATCCAGAATAGTCGGCCTGAGAGAAATGTTGGTGAGCATACTGGACAACTCTGCCACTATCTCAACGTCGAACCTCTCAATCTCAGACCGCAGCGTAACTGACATCGCTGCTAATGAAGGTTGACTCGCAGAAGGCACTCTACTCAAAGCATCAGCAACTTTGTTCGCCTTTCCTGGATGGTATTTAATATCAAAATCATAATCTTTTACGAACTCAAGCCACCGTCTCTGTCTAATATTCAGCTCCTTCTGCGTAAACAAATACTTCAAGCTCTTGTGGTCTGAAAATATCTCGCACTGCTGCCCATATAAATAATGTCTCCATATTTTTAGTGCGAAGACCACAGCTGCTAACTCAAGGTCATGCGTAGGGTAATTCTGCTCATACGGCTTCAACTGCCGTGAAGCATAAGCAATAACTCTCCCCTCTTGCATCAATACACAACCGAGTCCCACTCCAGACGCGTCACAATAAATACTGAACTTGTCACCTTCAATAGGTAGCGCCAGTACTGGAGCGATGGTCAATCTCTGTTTTAACTCCATAAAACTATCATCACAAGCAGACGACCATATAAACCTCTCGTTCTTCCGTGTCAATCATGAAAGAGGAAGTGCGATCTTCGAAAATCCCTCTATGAATTTCCGATAATAGCCAGCTAATCCGAGAAATCCACGCACCTCACGTACATTCTTTGGATGTGGCCAATCTCTGACCACCTGAACTTTGCTCGAATCAACAGAAACTCCATCATGCGATATGACATGGCCAAGAAAACTGATCTGATCCAACCAAAAATCGCATTTGGAGAACTTCGGATACAACTGGTGCTGACATAAGGTCCTCAGAACAATCCTCAGATGCTCCTTGTGTTCTTCCTTCGTCTTAGAGTATATCAGAATGTCGTCGATGAAAACCACCACGAACTTGTCCAGATACTCCTTGAAGACACGGTTCATCAAATCCATAAACGCTGCAGGGGCATTAGTAAGTCCAAAAGACATGACAAGAAACTCATAATGCCCATACCTCGTTCGGAATGCCGTCTTCAGTATATCATCCTTTCGGACCTTCAGCTGATTGTAACCCGAGCGTAGATCAATCCTCAAAAATACTCGGGCACCTTGCAGCTGGTCAAATAAATCGTCAATCTGAGGCAATGGATACTTATTTTTCACCGTCAATTTGTTCAACTCTCTGTAGTCAATGCACATCCTGAGGGTCCCGTCTTTCTTCTTGACGAATAGAACAGGCGCACCCCAGGGTGAAACACTGGGTCGAATAAAACCCTTCTCTAACAACTCGTCAAGCTGAGTCCTCAGTTCCCTCAACTCAGCTGGTGCCAACCAATAAGGGTTCTTGAACCTCGGCGCGGAGTTTGGATAGACATCAATAGTGAATTCGATCTCCCGGTCTGCTGGTAACCCGGGAAGATCATCAAGAAAGATCTCAGAGAACTCTCTGACAATAGGAATGTCGCTCGGCTTTTCTCCGCTGAGCAACTGACAATCAAATACAGAGGCCAAATAAATAGAGCATGCACCTTTAAACGGCTCGTTGACCTTCATGGAATAGGAAATAGGCGAGCTACTCAAACTGCTCATCGCCTGATAAGAAAACTCGGCTTTACCCGGGGGTCGGAAGATCACAATCCCGGATCGACAATCGATGGTGCGAAGTGCTGTGATAGCCAATCTATCCCTAAGATGAGATCATAGTGCTCGATGCCCATAACAATAAGGAGAGCATAGAGGGTGCTATCCCCAATCGAGATAATATTGCCCTGAACAACACGACCAGACTGCATACGCTCACCCGAAGGTAGCATCACACTATATTCACACTCTGCTAACTCAGGCGCAAGCTTCAATCTAAACACACAAGCAGTGGAAACAAAAGAATGCGTAGCCCTCGTGTCTAACAAAGAAAATACAGTTACGCCCGTAAGCAATATAGTACGTGCTATCACGGCAGGCTGATCCCCGTCGTCAACATCACCAGGTTCGATAAATGCAAAGATCCTCGGCATAATCCTCCTCTGATCACTGCCTGACTGATCTCGGCCCCGCTTCGGGCAGTCTTTAGCAAAATGGCCTGATTCTCCACACCAATAACACAAATCTGTGCCTAACCTGCACTGGCCCCTGTGTTCCTTCTGACATTTAGGGCAAACCGGTACCTGAGAAATCCCAATACTTGCTTCCCCTTTCCCCGGTCATTACCTCCCTCAAGAGGTCTCTTCACACCCCCCTGCTGCTGCTGGGGCTGTGCTCTGGGCTGCCAACCTCGGTTCAGCGACTGAGGTCGAATCTCACGGAAGAAGCCCTTAGATGGCTCCCTCGGTCTGGCAGAACTCTGATCAACTACCTCAATATCAAGCCCCCTAGCCACAATATCGTCATAGGATACATTCCGTACCCCAGATATGGTAAGGCGCATCCGGAACTCCTGACTAAGTCCCTGTAAAAATCGGCGTACCTTGTCCTCGTTAACGCTGACCTGTAGTGGCGCGAATCGGGACAATGCCTCAAACCTCCTCACGTACTCGGCAATAGAACCAATCTGCCGCAACTGCATAAACTCAACCATCTTCGCCTCTCGTACGGTATGGCTGAAATACTTGTCGTAAAACAATGTCCTGAATCTCTCCCAGCCCATGATCGTCACATCGGTGGTCGTTCTGATGGAATCCCACCAAAATCGGGCGTCAAGTGCCAAGTGATAGGTCACCAATGCAACCTTCTCTCCGTCCTCTATGCTAGCATACGCCAGCATGTCCTCCATAGTGCGAATCCACTCCTCGGCGGAAGAGGAATCTGTGGACTGTCCGTTAAATATAGGGGGCTGAAGCTTCTGAAATCTCTCCATCCCCCGGTTACCCGAAACAGCCGTCTCTCGAGCTCTAATGCCGTCTCGGTCTATCATAGTACCCAGCTGCTGAGACTGTCTCTCCATCTGCTGAGACTGTCGCTCCATATGCTGGGACTGCTGGGCGATAAAATCCTCAAGGGTGTCTATCGTGTCGTCTCGGTCGTCTCGGTCATTTCGTGGACGCACCATAATTATAAAATTCCTATAAAAAGTTAAACAAATATTCTAAGAAACTAGAAATCGAATAAAGCTATAAACATACTTACAGTTGATAAAGGATGTCTGCGTAGTGGCTGTGCAGTCGAGCAGTCTACAGAACAGATTTTCAAACCCGGGGGCTCTGATACCATAGTTGTAATGACCCTAATACTGTACCCATTTTCCGAACTATTATTATTATTTTTTTTCTAAACTTTAAATAAACACTAAGCGGAACCTAAACCGAAATCGAATACAGAATCGAAATCGGAATTGAAATCTAACTTTTAAACCTCTTAAAAGAAACATAAAACTATTTCATAAAATAATTAAAACTATAAAATAATTACAAAAACCAGACCAAATAAAGGGGAGGGCAAAACTGTCCAGCCCGTGACAAAAGGGCAGCGAACAGTCGCTGTAGCATGCAGCGACTGATCGCTGCATTCGCTGCAGCGAGCAGCGATCAGTCGCTGCATTGCTGCAGCGATTGATCGCTGCATGCAGCGATCTTCCATCCGTTCCATTGCCTCCTTCAATCGCCTTCATCATTTCATTTTTTCCACAATTGCTCTCTTGAATTCCAGAGAGCAAAACACTTAATGAAAACTCTCTGGAATCCGATTCCAGAGAGCAACCTCACGTTTTTTTTTCACCAATTTCTCATCAATAATCATAATCGACTTATAACTTTAACTCAACCAAAATGTATTCTACACTCAATCAACTTGCAGCGGACTTTGCGAAATCTAACTGCGTGGATGGCTCTAAAAACTGAGCATATCCGTAACCATCCTAAAACCATCAAAAACATTCCCATAACGTTTAATTAACAGTTTAAACTAAAACATTTTCTATATACAGTTTACCAAAACATTTGAAACATTAAACATAAAACCTATCAACTACCAGTACCAAACATCCTATAATTTCTATACAAACATCAGCCCAAAATGTCCCAAACCCTCAAAATCTATACATACTATCCCCACGGGTCAGGTAAGCGTCCACTGCGCCAGCACACCACCATAGCCATCCTCCGTCAACTGGACTCAAGCCTCAGGAGGAGGAATCTCATCCTCACCTGTATCCTCGTAATCACCTACACCATACATACACACTATGAGATGAAATCTCAGTAAGCTCTACGTAAATGCAATGCATGCTGTGCGTATGAGTTCGATAAATCATGCTTTATTTTCTTTACTATGCAATACACGATAGGTGTCACCGAGATCCTATCCCTCTAACCGGAGAGAGCTCATCCAACGGGCGGACTACTCTTTCCAGCTAGAGGTGGAGGGTACACGCTTACAACACGTACAGCCGTGCCTAAGCCCCACCTCGCGTGACCGATAAACGATACGCCTTTCGGCAAATATGCCTTTCGGCCGATATGCCTTTCGGCCTATGTTATGCTTTACATTATCTTAAAACCCTGTGCGGAAGTTCATTTTCATGCTTTTCTTTAAAACACGGGATGCGTGAACAGTTCATATCTTAAAGTAAACAAGCAATAATGTATACCATCAAAGACTGTAAAACAGAATCTATAAAACAAATAAGCCTAGCTACGCAACCAAAGTAATATAAAACGAGTGCATCTCCAAAATTCCTCGACACGACATTCGACGTACGGTGTAGGCCAATCGACCAGAGAAGAATCACGAGAACTTACCTCGTGTCCAAAGCAGCACAAGCTCCGTCCACGAGCGTTGTTTGTCTGAGGCAAAACACAACATCGACATTAAAATCAGTTTAAGCTACTAAACGTCCAATTCAACAAAACCTTAACTAAAGAAATTTCCTAAAGTTTTAATCTAATTCATTGAGCTATATTATCGAGTCAATCCCTGCTCGGCAACTCAAATCCAATTTACGAGTTTTTCCCTAAAATCTCGAAATTTCACAAATTCTAACATTCGTCCAAAATCAATTAAATTCGTCCAATAACGTCCAATACATTTACTATATCCTTAATTACGGCAAACCTATCCATTTCGGACTATAAATCGCGATTTTAGAAGAAAACTTAACGAAACCCTAATTGTTCAAACTCCGTAAAACTCGAAATAAACGTTCTAAAACTACAGATCCATACCTAGAGCGTCGATTGGAGGAGAAAACGCGAAGAAAACGGATCGAACGGAGCACAAATCCGATGTCAGAATGGAGGAAGGCGTCGAATGGCCGAGAGAGAAATCGCTCTCTAGAAATCACGCAGGAAGAAAATGAAGAAGAAAGAAGGGTTGTGTTATTTTATAAATTTGGTTTGGCAATTTACCGTTTTGCCCTTCCATCGATTTTCTATTTGTTTCGTCCTTCGTTTCATTAATTGATCAACAATTCGGGTTCTCCAAATTTCCTTATTTCACCCATAAGTCCAACTCATTATTTGGGTTCTTCTAAAACTGTCCATTCGCAAAACGGACCCCGTTTACTATTTTTACCAAAACGTCCTTCATTTTACGAGAAACGAAATTTCTCAGAATATAGCGTTTAGATTCCAAAAATTCTCATAATTTCCTTAAAATTCCTAATAATCGTTAGGATTTTAATGATGCTTTCTTTTTGTAAAACGGACCTGATTTGACCTATTTACCAAAAATGTCAATATATATTATAATATAAAATTCCGTACAAGCCGGATATTACAGTTTTGGTGAATTGTTGGTTTATATGCTTTGGTTGGGTAGCTAAGATTAGTTCTTTTATAGGTTATACCTTTTTATTGTCTTGATGGTATATATGTAGAATATAGATTATGCTTTTTATTGTCTTGATGGTATATATGTAGAATATAGGTTATGCTTTTTATTGTCTTGATGGTATATATGTTGAATGTTATGTTATGCACGTGTTCATGCATCATGGTTTTTAAAAGAGCATAGAAAATGAACTTCCGCACGATGTTTTCATGAAAAGTGATGTGGCCTAAAAGGGGGCTATTGATCTATTGTATAGGCACAAAGGGATCTGTCACAATACCACATCGTCTGAAACGAAATGAATCTACGTAATCTGTTATCTGGTCACGCGAGGTGGGGCTCAGGCATGGCTGTTGTTTGTGTGAGCATGTACCCCCCTCCGCTAGATAGAAAGGGTTGTCCGACCGCGGGATGAATCCTTTCCATTTAGCGGGCTGATATCTCTGTGACAATATGTCTGCGACGTAATGATAAGAAAATATTGCATGCTTTCTGAAACTCATACGCATAGCATGCATTGCATTTACGAAACTTATTGAGCCTTTAGCTCATAGTGTGTCTGTTTGGTGTAGGTGATCAGGATATAGGTGAGGATGAGGTCCCTCCACCCGAGGAGTGATGTAGTTGACGAAGGATGGCTCGTGGTGGTGTGCTGGCGCAGTTGAGGCGTTTCATGACCCGTGGGGATGTATATAGGTATTTTGGGTTGTTTTGGATAGAAAATGTTAGGTAAAATATTGTACAGATAGAACATTATAGGATGTTTGGATCTGGAGTAGTTAAAAGGTTTATGTTTCGAAGTTTTTAAACATTCTGGAAACATATTTTATAACCGCTCGATGATTTTAAAACAGGAGGAAATGTTTAGTTTTTAAACGGATTCACGTGGTTCGTTTTCGTGAAAATGTATTTTGTCTGAATTGTGATTCGGGTTGGTTTGAGCGAGATAATGGTTGATGTACGAGTACTGAGAGATTAGATGTTGAAATGTATGTTGTGGTGTAAGTAGAAATTATGTTTATATTTGTAGAAATATGATGAAAGAAGAAAGAAAGGAAAAATGAAAGAAGAAGGAAAGGGGAAAAGAAAGAAAGAGGAAAGGAGGGGGGGAGGCCGAGCACTCTGGAAGAATTCCAGAGTGCTTGGCGATCGATCGCCGGCTTGGGGCGATCGATCGCCCCTCCTTGGTCGTGGTACGCCAGGCGATCGCTTGGAGTGGCGATCGCTAGGCAAAAACAGGCGATTGCCATGGGCGATCGATCGCCTGTTTTGGGCGATCGATCCCCCCTGATTTTGGGACGTTTTTGCCCCTGTTTTGTCTTGTTTCGCTGGCCGATTGTTTTATGTTTTAAATATAATTTCTTTTAATTGTTTTACTTAATTGTTTCAATTTGTTTTGAATGGTTTTCTAAACGACTTTAACGATTTTGTTTTCAATTTAAATTCCACGCAAAAGTCACGAGGTTTACAAGGATAGTAAAAGGGTATGATAATAAAATAAAAATAAAAATAAATACGGTAAAAATGAGGAATAGTGCAAGGGTCGCTACACATCCACTATCGCGTTCCCAAAATACTTACAAACATCCCCATGGGTCAAAAGCGCACCAACTGCACCAGCACACTCCCACGGGCCATCTTTCTTCAACTTATCATTCCTCGGGTGGAGAGATCACGTCCTCACCTGTATCAAGATCACCTACATCATACAGACAACTATGAGCTAAAGGCTTAGCAAGTTTCGTAAATGCAGATGCATGCTATGCATGTGAGGTTTAGAAATCATGCAGATTACATAATATAACAGATCATTACGTCGCAGACAGATTGTCACCGAGGTATCAGCCTATTAGATGGAGAGGGCACGTCCGGCGGTTGGACAACCCTTTCCACCTAACGGGGGGGTACATGCTTACATCCGTGACAGCCATGCCTGAGCCCCACCTCGCATGACCAGATAACAGATTACGTAGATTCATTTTACTTTTTAATTAGGTCGCAGACAGAATGTCACCGAGGGCTAAACCCACCTCGCAATGACCAGATAACAGATTACATAGATTAATTTCGTTTGTTCATTTCCTTTTAAACGATGTGGTACTGTGACAAGCCCCTCACAGCCTTCACAATAGATCGATAGCCCCATTTCGGGCCACATCCCTTTTTTTCTTTAAAACGTAGTGCAGAAATTCATTTTCTATGCATATTTGAAAACCATGATGCATGAACACGTACATAACACAAACATACAACATATATACCATCGAGACAATAAAAACATAATCTACAAAAGAACTAATCCTAACTACCCAACCAAAACATTTAAACAAGCAATTCACCAATGATCCTCGACGCGACTTCGACGTACGGTGTAGGCCAATCGGCCATAGTAAGTCACGAGAACTTATCTCGCGTCCGTTGAAATTCGAGCTCCATCCATGAGTGTCGTTCACCTAAGGCAAAGCACGACATTTGTCGTTAAAATGAGTTTAAACCATTAAACGTCCAAACTAACGAAATCCTTAACTAAAGAAATTTCCTAAAAGTCTAGTTTAGCCTATTGAGGCATTTTATCGAGTAATTCACACTCGACACCTCAAAACCTCCATTAACGAGTTTTTCCAAAACCTTGAAAATCGATAAACCTTAACATTCTACCACGAATCGACTAAACACGTCCAATAATCACCAATACGTCCATTATACAAACTAATACGACAAACCTATCGATTTCTAATCCTAAACCACGTTTTTTACAAAACGCTAAACAAAACCTTAACCGTTAAACTTCGCAAAAACCGAAATATAATGATCTAAAACAGTAGATTCTTACCTAGGGTCGGGATTGGGGAAGAAATTGCGAAGAGCGGACGTCAACCAGAAGAAGAATCGGCATCAGAAGTGGAGATCGTCGGAAAGAGAGAAGAAATCGTAGGGAGGGGGGCTTCTGGTTCACGCAGGCAGAGAGAAAATGAGGGAGGAAAAGAGCAAAGTGTGATTTTTAATAAAATTGACTTGGCAAATTACCATTTTGCCCTTCCTTTGATTTTTATTTGTTTCGTCCTTTGTTTCGTTAATTAGCTAACGATTTGGTTTCTCCAAATTTCCTTATTTCGCCAATAACTCCAACTTATTATTGGGGCTTTATTAAAACTGTTCGTTCACAAAACGGACCTCGTTTACTATTTTTACTAGAATGTCCTTTATATTACGAGAAACGCAAATACTAGCAATTCAGCGTTACAACTCTGAAAATTCTCGTAAATTTCCAAAAATCCATATCAATTATTAGGATTCTAATAAAGCTCTCTGCTCGCAAAACGGACTTAATTCGGCATATTTACAAAAATGTCATTATATCTTATAATTATTAAATCCCGTTAAAACCGGGTGTTACAGTCAGAGAGATTATTTTGAGTTTATTCTGGGGGAGAATTTTACCTAATCATTTTATATTTTCCATCATAAAAAAGAGAGAGATTGTTAGCTTAAAATATGTTTAAGTAACTATGTTTTTGATGATTATGATTAATGTGGAATATATAAATATTAAATGATTATAAGAAATGAAATATGTTAAGATTTGCAGTATCTGTGTGGAAATGCCCTTTGAAAAGGGTATTATGTTTTCTAACGATTTTTGTTAAGTGTTTGGTAGTCGTGTCTGTGCTTGCAAAATGGCAAAGGATTATCGACCGAATCAAAGCAGGCTTGAGTCGTCTGCCAGAGATAAAGTCTACTGAAATCAACATCGACCGATGGTGAAACTAAATTACATCGACCGAGCTCTGACATTTACTAAAATCAACAAATGGACAAAGCAAAGTCGACCGATGATATTATCGACCGAAGTCATCTTTGGGAACTACATCGTTCAAACTTAGAAGTCTACAGATTCTAACATCAACCGAAATCAACGTCGTCCAGATTTTAGAATCATCCCTTAACAACGACGACCAGATACTAAATCACGAAGTCGTCCAATTGAATAACATCAACTGAAGTCTTCCGCCAAAAGCAATAGCGACTCCAGAACTCAACGGCTAGTTTCCTACGTACGGACTATTCACAACGGTCATATTTTTGTATGGAAACAAAGAACCTTCTAGATAGAAGCATATTACAGACGCAAGTATAAAAAGAAGAATTGTAGCTCGAGAGAAGAACTTTTTACGAATTTGATTAATATTTACACACAACTCTCGCAAGCTCACACGCCTGTAATACTCTTCTGTATTCTACATCTCTCTACTCTTAAACTTGAGATTTACCCTTGAGAGAGTGTAGTTCAGTGCTATACTATTCAAACTTGTAAAAACCTGAAGGCAGTGGATTGACGCCTGTGAAGTTCAATCCAGAGTTGTAAGGCTGTAGATCAACGCTCGTAAAGTGTGATCTGGAAATCTCGTTGAGGAGAAGTTAAGGATCTTCAAGGGGAAATACCTTGAAGCGTGGACGTAGGCAAGATTGGCCGAACCACGTAAAAACTCTGGATGTCAATTTTTCTATCATTACTGCTTACTTTCATTTAGGCGAGAATTTCTAATTCACCCCCCCACCTCCCCTCTTAGACATCACAATCCTACATAAACGACAGTTGGTTTTCACTTGTTTTCACGGATTCGCTAACATTTTGGAGTCGGTTTTCTGAGATTTTTATGTGTCGGGAAGTGGGATATGTCGGGAAAAGTTTGAGGTAAGTTTTAGGTGATTTGTTGGTGTGTGGCTTGCAGAAATATGAAAAAAAAAAGAGTGAGAGCTGGTGGCCGAAGATTAGGCGCGTAGGCCAGCGAATGGGCGCGCGGGCGCAGCGGTGGCACTCGCATGCGCGCTCAGAATGAGCGCTGCGTGGGCGCGCGCAGCGCTCAGCGCTGCGTGGGCGCGCGCAGCGCTCAGCGCCGATCGGTCTGTAAAATTCACTATGGATCACCTTGCAACCTGACAGGTTGTCGATCGATCGGCGCCTTGCGCCGATCCATCGGCCCTCGCGCGCGTGGGGTGACGCGCAGCGCCCATGGTGGCCAGCCTGATTTTTTTTTAATTTTTATTTTTTAAAATATGTTTTAACCCGATCATTTCTGACACATTTAGCACGTATTTTACACTCGTTTTCCAACCATTTTTGATGGTTCAAAAAACCAAAAAATTGAGTAAAAATTTTTATCAAAAATTATTTTAAATTACATTTTAAATGTGGGAGTGGTGAGTAAAGTAGCGCACCGAGCCGGGGTGGGTTCGGGGGCATTACACTTGACTTCTAAAATTAAAGTCTCAAAGTAGTCTAAGCCTTTAGTTTTGGTAAACCCCTTAGCCACTAGTCATACTTTTTAGCGATTAATAGTACCATTGACCCAGTTTCAATTTAAAAACCCACTTGTAGCTTATGATTTTGCAACTAGGCGGTGGATAAACTAGAGACTAAGGGTTATCGATCGATCGACCCTCGCGTGCGGGGGGTGGCGCACGCGGTGCGCGCAGCAGCAGCGCGCGATGCACGCACGCTGCTTGGGCGATGCGCGCACGTGGCGCCCATGGTGGCCAGCCTGGTTTTTTTTTAAATTTTTGGTTTTTCAAATATATTTTAACCCGATCATTTCTGACACATTTGCACGTATTTTACGCACGTTTTCCAACTATTTTTGAGGGTTCAAAAAACCCAAAAATTGAGTAAAAATTTTTTATCAAAAATTATTTTAAATTACATTTTAAACGTGGGATTGGTGAGTAAAGTACCGCACCGAGCCGGGGTGGGTTCGGGGGTGTTACAAGTTGTATCAGAGCAAAGTGGTCAAGTCGTTCAAAGGATTACCCGACAATGCCGGCTGCCATGCAACGTGCTTCACTGACTGTAAGTATTTTTCTTCTTTAGTTTGTATATATATCTAAGATTAGATTATTTTAATCTTGTACAAGATTAGAATTAAAATGCCAAGAAGGACGACCCGGGCGACATAGAAACAAACCAGAACAACATAGAAATCTGCTTGAGGAGTCGGTTAAGCAGCTTGCAGATTTGGTCACAAGAGAGGCTAAGTTGTTTGGCTCGCTGATAGGTCAGAGAGGACCGGGGAATATTGGAGCTAGTTCTAGTGGGGACAAGTTTCGGAGGTTGAAGCCTCCAGTGTTTGAAGGCCGATTGACAGATTTGACAGCGGCTGAGAGATGGATCTACACAATAGAGAACATGTTTAAATACGCAGATGTGGAGGAAGGGAATAAAGTAAAGTGTGTCACCTTTCACTTGATTAATGACGCCCAAAGCTGGTGGGAGACGGAGGAGGCTACCACCAGTGCTCAGGGTCTGACGTGGAAAGAGTTTAAGGATTTGTTTTTCGATAAATACTACAACCGGACAGTTCAAGCTACCAAGAGGCTGGAGTTTTTACAATTAAAGTAGACCGGATCAGTTGGGGAGTACATTAGGTAGTTCGAATCTTTGTCACGGTTTACTAGCCACATGATGAGCAGGGAAGAAGACAAGGTGCTCCAGTTTGTACAGGGCCTAAAGCCGAAGATCTATAAGTTAGTGAAGACTTTTGGAATTGAAAGAGTATCGTTTACAAGAGTGGTGGCTAAAGCACACGAGGTGGAAGAGGCCGATGACAAGTGTCTTAAACCAGTTGAAGCCCCAAAAAGAATGTTCAAAGAAATTACAGGCTAAATGAGCAGAGGTGGATCGTCATCACAGTTTCAGGGAACTAAGAGGCATGGTGGTGAAACCCAACGGGCCACGACTTACATAATCGTATTCTTATTCCTTATACTTAACTCGTATATATTTTTTTTGAACATAAGAGAAACTACTTGAAAGAAACTTTGCTAAAATCATTAAGAGTCATGTTTCAAACTCATTTAAAAATCTCATGGAAATAGCTCGAACAACAATAAAATTTTAAAGAAGAAATTTAGAGAAGGACACACTTGGGATTAAGAGAAAAGAGGAGGGGAAAAATCAGAAAATCAATAGGGCCAATCGATCGGCCAAAATAGGCGATCGATCGCCCTTCACAATATTTACACAGCCGATCGATCGCCTGATTTGGGCGATCGATCGCCTCTCAAAGATTACACAGCCGATCGATCGCTACATCTCTTCTTCTTCACTCTCGCCGAATGGTGTTGTGCCAATCGATCGGCACCCTCCTTGGAAAGTTGCTCCAGCAACTTCCTTCCTAATAATTTAAACATACATGATACGGGATCCCTTAGAGAAAGGTCCATGTAACCCACAAAAATATTCAAAAGTGCTCGGGTGAAGGTGTTGTGCAAGGAAACCGAAAATAAAGGAAACAAAAGACAAAATAAAATGCAAGAAATTAAAGAAGATGCTAGTTGATATGATGGCCGAATATTATGAGGTTAATGGAAAGAAAATGCAAAAATAATCAAGAAGATGAAAGTGGTGAAATGTGTGTGAAACCGTGGAGAATATTATAGAGATGAAGAGAAGAAAAATGCAAGAAATAAATAGTGATGTGTGTGAAGTGTTGGCCGAAACTTAGAGGTGATAAGTGTGTGAAATGTAGACGGAAATGAAATAGATGACAATACCTTCGGCGGATCCAAGAGCTATCTTACGTTTTACGCTCTTGGATAAACGAATTTCCCGTAGGAAAAATGACCACCTAGGGTCTAGGTTTTCATCCTCAACTCCTAATCCCAATGGAAAAGGCGAGGGAATAGTTAAGAATTAACCTAGCAACCCAAGGTAGGTTAATAATGGAGGGCTACTCCACTTGGCTCAAGGAACCAAGGAAAAACACCAAAGGCACACCACCTTGGAATAGGGAAATAGTAATTTTATAAATTTGGCAAAAGTCCCTTACACACACTAATGCTATGCATTTATAGAGTTCCTAAGGTGGATTGGGTTTGGAGGAGAAATGATGACCATTGATTAAAGGCAATCGAGTGGCTAGGAGAAGCAATCCGCGAGCGCGCCTTCAACCAACCAAGTGCCGCTGCGGGCGCACTAATCCAAGCCCAGCAACGGGCCAGCAAAGCAACCGGGTAGGCGCCATCCAACGGACAAGGTGCGTCAGATCACTGATCTGCGTCAAGCTGCCCGCGCACCATTCAAGTGCCTGGCCGCACCTACCAGCTTGTCCCTACGCGCGCCAGGTGTATGCTGAAGATGGGGGCCGCGCCAAAAGTTAGCCAAAGGAGGAGATTTTGCCAACTCATCAATCCATGCTTCCACCCACATATGTACCTGCAAAATCATCATACCTTTGGATGTGGGCTCTTCATTGGGCCAAGTCCTTCTTTGGACTTCATTTGTTGTAGGGTCTCTTCCTTTGAATAAATTGTTGAATTTCTTCAACCCATAATCCACCAACATATATCTAACCCTAACCACACAATCTAATGCATGATATGCTGTAACGCCCCGAGTCTTCCAGACCCGGTTTCGCTACCCAAAACATTGAACTGAACTAAGAGAAGTTTCGGAAAATTTTAAATTTTCTCTCAGTGATGATAATTCTATCTTTATTCCTCGACTTTATAGCGGAAAACTCAATAAGTAGACAACGTTTAAAATTAGACAAAACGTTAAGACATTTGGCCGAAGGGAATTGGAAACTCAAGGACATCTACCGATTGACACATGCATCCCACGTGATTCATTAAACCTCATCCGATCACAAAATGACAAGACTTTATACATACTCCTGCCGATAATGGAAAAACCTACATCTACCGATTGACACATGCATCTCACGTGATTCATTAAACCTCATCCGATCACAAAACGACAAGACTTAATATCGCCTTCTACCGATTGACGCATGCACATCACGTGACTCATTAAACCTCATCCGATCACAAAACGACAAGACTTAATATCGGCTTCTACCGATTGACACATGCACATCACGTGACACATGTATATCATGTGACTCATTAAACTCCTTCCGATATAAGACATCATCCGATAGACAGGAAACTTTCAGACTTTCACAAACTTCAATATGACTGAATAAACTAACACACATTTGGACCATAATCTCATCTAGAATACGTGTAGCGAGAGACTCTAACAAAACAGATCATTCTATCATTTCACAATCATCCTCAAACTCAGAAGTTAGTCAGCCAGGTTCTAGTATCCATTGTTTTAAGAAAGCATCCTACATAGACCTCAGTATTCATAACCTTACTAATATGATAAAAGTAGTAACCAGGAGTTGAAATCGCCTTCCTGTCACTAACTGACAACCTGAACTCCTTCCAGTAACCAGCCTTAAACATCCTCATTAGACTTGAAATCCTCACCTGGTAGTTCTTCACTTACATCATAAGGTTTAAACTATAAGTCTAATGCTTAGTAAGGAGTGCAATGCTAACATGTATGCATGAATGCACAAATTAAAGGAAACACATGTTCATGATCTTTCTGTGTTCTTGTTCTTGTTCATGTTCGTCGTTTACATCATATGGATTAAGGGAGGATTTGTGCCGAAAAGGGGGTCGTCAGTGAGAGTGTACCTAGTCCCTTGCGGGTCGTATTCATGGTCCTTCTTTTGGACAGTGACATACGCCAAACCGCCCTCAACCCTTTCTTAATCTTTGTTGCATAAGTTTCATGTTCATATCTTGTTCATGGGAGAAATCATACACTTAAAACATCTTCATATGCTTGAGAAATATTCATGATGCATGAGCATGAGTAATCTCAGTCATCAGACTACTGAACAAGCCATTCATTCATCAAAGGATCATAACATCAACTCGAGTACTGAAGACAACCAGACGTTAGCACAGGTACTTTTAACATCATAAACAACTTCTACTTAGTACCCTTGTGATATAAGGCCCTAATGGCCGGAAGTCTTACTCACTCACTTACCTTGGTTTCCTTAGCAACTTGAGCATTTCTCTTCAAACTTCTTCACCTAGAAACATTTCACATCACAATGTTAAATCAAAATCCTAACTAAAAGTCATCATAGTACCTAACATAAATATTTCTAAATCTTCCTAGTCGAGCGCCTAGTGTGTACAGATTAAACTTCCAGAACCTAAATAACCGGATTAAGTCTAACAACTAAACACGGTCTGTTATCTTAATGTCCAGAATTGAATCAGAAATGCCATTACTAAACACAGATCATGATTGTCATCTACCATTACTCTGTTAGTGAAGAATCCGAAACCTCAAGTTCTAGCTGAAGACAGAGCTCTAAGTAACTACCCAGTAACTACATTGTCTAAGTCTTACCTAGAGCGTGGATTGTCGAAGTGGAGGCTGAAGAACTGGTCGCCGGCTGTGATGTGTGCACGTACGATTACGACTGCGGGGCAAACCTCGGGTTGCGGGGCAAACCTCGGGACCTAAGCCGAGTGTAGGCGAATCCCGGACTGGAGTATAGGCGAATCCCGGGTCGTAAAGAGGGGGTCATCACAATCCCACATCACTTGGGGAAGTATGTGGAAATGAAACATATGTAAAGAGATCCTCCCAAATTAGTAAGACGCGTTTTGGAGCACGATTGGCAACGGATCCCATAAGAACTCTGAAGTTAAAAGTGCTTCGGCGAGAGCAATTCCAGGTTGGGTGACCTTCTGGGAAGTTCTCGCCAAACAAAGCCGTGAGGGGAGGATATTGTGCTACGGCCCAATCCTCAGAGCGGACAATATCTTGCTGGGATATGGGGTTATTATAAATGGTATCAGAGCCTATACCCAACTGGAAATGTGGCCAACGAGGACGTTGGGCCCCCGAGAGGGGGTGATTGTGATGACCCGAATGTGCACGTATGATTACGACTGCGGGGCAAAACTCGGGTTGCGGGGCAAACCTCGGGACCTAAGCCAAGTGTAGGCGAATCCCGGACTCGAGTATAGGCGAATCCCGGGTCGTAAAGAGGGGGTCGTCACAATCCCACATTGCTTGGGGTAGTATGTGGAAATGAAACATATGTAAAGAGATCCTCCCAAATTAGTAAGACGCGTTTTGGAGCACGATTGGCTACGGATCCCATAAGAACTCTGAAGTTAAAAGTGCTTCGGCGAGAGCAATTCCAGGTTGGGTGACCTTCTGGGAAGTTCTCGCCAAACAAAGCCGTGAGGGGAGGATATTGTGCTACGGCCCAATCCCCAGAGCGGACAATATCTTGCTGGGATATGGGGTCGTTATACCGGCGAAGGAATAGCTGGCAGAGAGGGAGCTCTGGAAGGAAGGGAATCGCCGAGAGAGGAAATGTCGGCTACAGCGAGGTTTCAATGAGGTTTAAAAATTCCCATAACTTATTTATACCAATTAATATCCACCTTAATTACAAACTTGCCACCCAACCTAGTTTCACTCAACTTGTAATAAATAAGTCTTGACATTAAATTTAAAATCATAAAGGTCAATAAAAGGGCGACAATTAAAATGGTTAAGAAAATCACCTGGCCGAAATTGTCGGGTGTTACATATGCAATTATAAAATCCTTACAAAAAGGCTAATGTATGCCAATGAGTTTAAAAATTAAAATTACACGTTTAAGGGCCCGGGAAGACAAATTCCCATTGGGCTGCTTGAATGATCCGTGTGAATGCTCCAATGAAGTACATGACAAGGTTTCTCCACATCTTCTGAGGTAGGCTCCCAAGTGAAGTCCATGATGGGGTCAAAACCTACAAAAAGAGAAAAATCATTAGAACATAGAGTAACTAAATTATGGGCCTGAGTTTGGGATCTCGTGACGGGCCTCCTAGGCATGTCAATACAACAACATAATTACAACTTCTCCTATGATCCTCAACCAAGACTCATTTTTAAACCATTCAAACGAGAAGCTTTAATCCCTAAACCATCCATCATTGAAAATCATAGAAGAACAAAACATTTAGGACCGTAGCGGAAGACAAAACGAGTAAAAAATCCCTTAGTCATAAATTCATCTTAAAAATGAAAAGGAAAACCATCAACTATCCTAATACTTATCATCATATGAAAATCCTATGTAAAACTTTTTCTAATTATACTTCCAAAATCATAAACCTATATCAAAACATGCTAGGAGCACCACCCTCAGGTCAAATCGCTGCCCAGCTACAAAAATCCGCCATGAGCACCATCCAGCAACCCGACTCAAACGTCATCACTTGGTTTAAGGTCATCACCTTCAAATTCGTCACCTACATCATAAGATCAACTATAAGCCTAATGCTTAATAAGGAGTGTAACAAATATATATGAATACTCATGAATGCATGTTTCACCAAAAATAATGTTCATGTTCTTAATTCTGTTCTTATTCATCATTAACATGGTATGAATTAAGGGGCACGGGGAAAAATGGCGAGGGAGTCATAAACGTAATCCAATCGGACAATAATGGTAACGACTAGTCCGGCCCCCACCAGCAGGAGGATCCGCGAACTAATCGTGCAGTATCAACCCAGCCCTCACCAGCAGGAGGATCCGCGAGTCTTCCTGCCAGTCCGGCCCCCACCAACGGGAGGATCCGCGAACTGTACTAAGATCTTTGGAACATAATCGTGGCCATTTTTCCCGTCCCACACATATTCATGCTTACATATATTTTCATATACTTATCGTGATCATATAAAACATGCACATAAATCATTTTTGTATGCTTTGAAGAATCATGATGCATGGACATAAATTCACTTAGAGGTAACATACTATAGGAAACGAGCTATACATCATGAATCATAACATCACTCTACTCAAATCATTAAATCATAGTACACAAAGAATCACAACCATCATCAATAACTCAAACAAATCACCCTAATACCCTCATGATGTAGGGCCCTAGCGACCGGAAATCCTAACATACCCACTTACCTGGGTCCTTCAGCAACGTCGTGCCGTCATTTTAAGCTCTTTTCACCTATGACATTTCATATTCCAATGTTAAAAATCAATCCTAAATAATCTAAACTCAAAACTAGCAAAGTCCTAGTTAAAGAAATTTCATAGAAATCCAACTTATTCTACTCGGGCATTTTATCGAACACTTGGTGTGCATAATTAAACTAACCTACCATTAATAGCATTTACTCCTCCCAACTGCCAAAATTCTATAACTCAACCAATAAATCATCCCAAATACTTCAATAGCAATTAAATGTATCATTAACGAACATAAACACGCACACTATCGATTTCTAACTAGAACCCCCATAAATCTCGACCCTAAATCACAAACTCTAACGAAGTGTAACCCCAAAATCAAAACTAAACCTATCCAGAGATTAGAATCATACCTAGAGATTGAATCCTGAAGAAAACGGTGGAAGAAATCGTCTAGGAGGTAGATTTGTGGCTTGTGGGAGGAAGAGGCGTGAGGGAGGGGAGAGGGAGAATCGCCGCCAGGGAGGAGGCTCGAGAGAAATCAAGGGAAAATGAGAAGATTTTAGGTTTTTAATAAATTTTGCTAGCAAATTACCATAACGCCCTTCCTATTATTCTTTTACATAATTTCATTCATTAACCTATAGTTTGATCTTCCAAAAATATTATTAAACCTCTAAAATTCCTCATAAATCCTTGGGGTTCCAACAAAATTTTCCGTTCGCAAAACGAACTCAACTAACTATTTATACGAATTAGAATGCTAAGCGATAGAAATTCCGAGGTCTAAATATAAAATCTAAAATCAGAAGAATCCGGGTGTTACAACCCACCCTCCTTATTTAAAATTTTGTCCTCAAAATTTGTGTACCTGAACAATTCAGGATACTTGTCCATTATGTCCTGTTGTCGCTCCCACGTGGCTTCCTCAATATTGTGATTCCTCCATAATACTTTCACCAGTGGGATCTCTTTGTTACGCAAGACTTTAACTGTAGACCCAAAAATCTCACCGGCTTCTCCTCATATGTCAAGGTCGGTTAGATCACGATGTTCACCGGCTCAACCACATGTGTTGGATCACGTAAGCACTTCCTCAACAACGATATGTGGAAAACATTGTGGACCCCATCCATAGATGAAGGTAGCTGCAACCTGTAAGCCGTACCTCCAATCCTTGCCAAAATAGGAAAAGGTCCAACGAACTGCGGATTAAGCTTCCCTTTCTTTCCAAACCGCATAACTCTTTTGAACAATGAGATCTTCAGGAAAACTTCATCTCCGATAGCGAACTCTAAATCTCTTTTCTTCTGTCCACGTAACTTTTTTGTGGTTTCCATCCTTTGTCTAATAATAGAAATCTTCTAAGACATTTGTTGTAGTAACTCAGGACCCATAAGCTTGGCTTCACCAACCTCGTCCCAAAACAAGAGTGATCTACACCTTCTGCCGTAAAGCACCTCATACGGAGCCATACCAATGGTCGATTGGTAACTATTGGTATAGGAAAACTCAACTAATGACAGGTATCGGCTCCATGATGCCTGAAACTCGAGCACGCACGCCCTCAACATGTCCTCGAATATCTGAATAGTCTGCTCCAATTGCCCATCGGTCTGAGGGTGGAATGTCGTGCTAAAAGTTAATTTTGTACCCATCAAGCCTTGTAGACTTTTTCAAAATCTTGAGGTAAATCTAGGATCTCGATCAGAGACAATCGATACAGGAATCTCGTGTAGCCTAATGATCTCCTGGACATACAAGTTTGCAAACTGGTCCATCAAATAGGTCATCTTTACTGATAGGAAGTGAGCTGATTTCGTCAATCTATCAACAATGACCCAAATACTATCATGGCTCTTGGTCGTCTTTGGTAAACCCATCACAAAGTCCATGGCAATGTTTTCCCACTTCCATTCGAGAATCAGTAAAGGTTGAAGAGTACCTCTCAGTCATTGATGTTCTACCTTAACTTGCTGGCATACCATACATGACTCTACATACTTGGCAATATCCCTCTTCAGATTTGGCCACTAATAAAGCAACTTCAAGCTCGGTACATCTTGGTATTGCCTGGATGCACTGAGAAGAAAGACGAGTGTGCTTCAGCGAAAACCAATTTTCGTAACTCCTCATCTTTCGGGACATACCATCGGTCTCTAAATTTCATAATATCATCCACCGAAAGGCTAAACTCAGAAGAATCATCCGAAAATTTTCTCATGATGTTATCTTTTTCCTTTGAATCATTCTGTTGGGCCTCTTTGATTCTATCCAAAATGGTTGGTCGGATAATCTAATCCAAAAGTAAGGCCGATAACTCAGGAATTATCTCCAAGTCAAATTTTTGAACTTCCACCTTCAAAGGTGTTGACATAGCTGACATCGTGGGCTGCATTGTCGTCAACATCCTATTAATGCGTCGGCAACCGCATTGGCTTTAACAGGGTGATACTTAATCTCAAAATCATAATCTTTAACGAACTCAAGCCAACGCCTTTGCCTCATGTTTAATTCCTTTTGAGTAAAGAGATATTTCAAACTTTTGTGGTCCAAAAACACCTCGCACTGTTGTCTGTACAGGTAGTGCCTCCAAATCTTTAGTGCAAAAACCATAGCAGCTAACTCCAAATCATGAGTGGGGTAATTCTGCTCGTAACTTTTTAGCTATCTGGAAGCATAAGCTACGACCCTTCCCTCTTGCATCAACACACACCCCAGTCCAACCTTAGATGCGTTACAATAAACACTAAATTTTCCTTCTTCCACAAGGAGTGTCAATAAAGGTGCTGTCGTTAACTTCAGTTTCAGCGTCGGGAAGCTCTTCTCACAAGTTTTTGACCACGAATATTTGATGTCCTTCTTTGTTAAACCAGTTAGAGGCTTGGCTATCAACGAAAATCCTTTGATAAACTTCCTGTAATAGCCTGTCAAACCAAAGAAACTACGAACTTCACTGGCATTCCTCGGTTGTGGTCAATCCTTCACTGCTTGAATTTTAACTTGATCAACCAAAATGCCTTCTGCAGAGATAACGTGACCCAAAAAGTTGACTCTATCAAGCCAAAACTTGCACTTAGAAAATTTGGCATATAACTGTTGCTGCTTTAGGGTTGACAAAACAATCTTCAGGTGTTCTGCATGTTCGACCTTAGTTCGAGAATAAATCAGAATGTCATCTTCTGAAACACTCGATTCATCAAGTCCATGAAAGCCGCAGGTGCGTTCGTTAGTCCAAAGGACATCACGAGAAATTCGTAATGCCCGTACCGGATTCTGACCGCTGTCTTTGGCACATCCTCTGCTTTGACCTTTAGTTGGTAGTAGCCTGAGCGTAGGTCAATCTTTGAAAATACTTTAGCTCCTTGAAGTTGGTCAAACATATCGTCAATTAAGGGAAAGGGGTATTTATTCTTGATTGTAAGTTTGTTCAACTCCCTATAATTTATGTACATTCTGAGAGACCTGTCCTTCTTTTTAACAAATAGACAGGCGCATCCCAGGGAGAACAACTAGGGCGTACGAAACCTTTGTCTACCAACTCCTGTAATTGAGTTTTTAGTTCCTTCAGTTCAACGGGTGCCATACGATAGGGATTCTTAGACACTGGTGAGGCTTCAGGGTAAGTATCGATTACAAACTTAATTTCTCTATTCAGGCGGTACCCCTTGCAGATCGTCCAAGAATACTTCAGGAAACTCTCGAACCATAGGAATATCTTAGGAGCTTTAGCTCGTCCTTCCCTCGTACATCTATTATGCTGGCTAGAAAACCCATACATCTATTTCTTAACAACCGTTGGGCTACCATCGATGATATAACTGGCATCTTACTTGCTTTTGGAATAGCTTGGAAGGAATACCGATCTCCATTTGGAGGTCGAAATTTCACTAGTCCAGACCTACAACTAATTGTGGCGTAGTGTCTGAATAGCCAATCCATCCCCAAAATAACTTTGTACCCTTTCATGTCGATTATGATCAATTCCACATATAACTTCTTGTCTCCTACTAACACAATATCACCCTTTACTACCTGTTTTGAATGTAAGGACTCTCCCGACGGTAACAGAACTGCTATATGGCTTATCAGCTGGCAAGAACCATAGACTAAGCTTACATACAAACGTGGTTGCTACAAAAGAATGAGTAGCTCCCGTGTCAATAAGTGTATATGCGGGTTCACCACAGATCAAAATCGTACCTGTTATGACCATGTGCTACACTGTATCTTCGTCTTCCATCAGGGCAAAAACTCTAGGCGCCACCCTCGCCCGGTTTGCATCCGGCGGCATAGGACAATCTTTAATCAGATGACCAACCTTGTCGCACCTGAAACATTGGCCTGTGTAAAGCTTGCATTCACAGTAGTGGTTCCTCTGGTAGGTGGAACACAGTGGAGCTTGAGGAGCCTGAGGAGCTCGAGGAGCCCCTTGAGGTCGCATCTCTTTTCCTTGGTCATCATTGGGGTTGTAGGGCCTTTTAACGCCTCTTTGCTGTTGCTGCCAACCTCCTTTATTCTGTGGCTGTGGCTGTGGCTGTGGCTGTGGCCGCACCTCGCTGACAAACTTCCTTGGCGGCTCGCATTGTCCTTGCACCGCTATCTCAACCTCTTCCAGTTCCAAGGCCTTAGCTGCCACTTCAGAATAAGGTATGTTATGGATCCCTGCAGTCTTCACTCCCCTGAAAAGGTTTGGCTTCAACCCATGAACAAATTGGTGGATCTTGTCTTCTTCGTCATCCACCAGACTGGGGCGCGAACCGGGACAATGCCTTAAACTTGAAGATATAGTCCGCCACAGAATCGGTATGGCGCAGCTGCATAAATTTCATCTTTTTACAGGCCCGAACTGCCCGGCTAAAGTACTTATCAAAGAAAGCCGTCTTGAACCATGCCCAAGTCATAGTCTCCATGTTAGTAGTGCTCTGAATTGAGTCCCACCAATGCCTCGCATCCAGAGCAAGGTAGAAAACAGCACATGTGATCTTATCCTCTTCCTCAACCTTGGCATACTTGAACATGTCCTCGATTGTTCGAATCCACTCTTCAACATAGATAGGATTAGAAACTTGGCCATTAAAAATCGGAGGTCAAAGTCGGCGAAAACACTTGCCACCTTGGTCGTGAGTCGTATTCGAGCTAGAATTCCCATGCTTTTCTCTAGTAGCCACAAGTTGTTCAATCTGGCGGTATTGGCGAAGAACCAATTCTGTTAGCTGGGCAATGGTATTACTGTCTTCATTGGTTTCTCTTGGTTGACCTCTCACCATCTTGAAAGTCCTAACATATTATCATAAACACATCTTAACTTTAATGACATTACTAAAATCATAATCACTTACAGTTGTTGGAGTGTACTCATGCGGCGATATGTGCTGGTAGGCAGTCTACAGAACATATTTTAAAACCCGGAGGCTCTGATACCAAAGTTGTCACAACCCGAAACCCAATTGGCCACGACTTACATAATCGTATTCTTATTCCTTATACTTAACTCGTATATATTTTTTCTAAACATAAGAGAAACTACTTGAAAGAAACTTTGCTAAAATCATTAAGAGTCAAGTTCAAAACTCATTTAAAAATCTCGTGGAAATAGCTCGAACAACAATAAAATTTTAAAGAAGAAATTTAGAGAAGGACACACTCTGGATTAAGAGAAAAGAGGAGGGGCAAAATCAGAAAATCAACAGGGCCGATTGATCGGCCAAAATAGGCGATCGATCGCCCTTCACAATATTTACACAGCCGATCGATCGCTACATCAGCATATCGATCGGCACCTCTGCTCTGCCTTCTTCACTCTCGACGAATGGTGTTTGTGCCGATCGATCGCTCCCTTAGCCGATCGATCGGCACCATCCCTAGAAAGTTGCTCCAGCAACTTCCTTCCTAATAATTTAAACATACAACAACCATACTTACAACTTCTCCTACGATTCCTCAACCAAGACTCATTTTTAAACTATTTCAAACTGAGACGCTTTAATCCCTAAACCCATTCCATCATTGACATAACAATAGAAGAACAAATATTTAAACTGTAGTTGAAGACAAACAAGTAAAAAATCCCTTAGTCATCAATTAATCTTAAACATGAAAAGGAAAACCATCAACCATCCTAATACTTATCATTATATGAAATCCCCCCCCCCCCCCCCCCCCCCCCCCCCCCCCCCCCCCCCCCCCCCCCCCCCCCCCCCCCCCCCCCCCCCCCCCCCCCCCCCCCCCCCCCCCCCCCCCCCCCCCCCCCCCCCCCCCCCCCCCCCCCCCCCCCCCCCCCCCCCCCCCCCCCCCCCCCCCCCCCCCCCCCCCCCCCCCCCCCCCCCCCCCCCCCCCCCCCCCCCCCCCCCCCCCCCCCCCCCCCCCCCCCCCCCCCCCCCCCCCCCCCCCCCCCCCCCCCCCCCCCCCCCCCCCCCCCCCCCCCCCCCCCCCCCCCCCCCCCCCCCCCCCCCCCCCCCCCCCCCCCCCCCCCCCCCCCCCCCCCCCCCCCCCCCCCCCCCCCCCCCCCCCCCCCCCCCCCCCCCCCCCCCCCCCCCCCCCCCCCCCCCCCCCCCCCCCCCCCCCCCCCCCCCCCCCCCCCCCCCCCCCCCCCCCCCCCCCCCCCCCCCCCCCCCCCCCCCCCCCCCCCCCCCCCCCCCCCCCCAATGTGGTCCAATCAGACAATAATACCCCAACCAGCTGGAGGATCCACGAACTAATCGTGCAGTATCAACCCAGCCCCCACTAGCGGGAGGATCCGCGAGTCTTCCTGCCAGTCCGGCCCCCACCAGCGGGAGGATCCGCGAACCGTACTAAGATCTTGGGAATATAATTGTGGCCATTTTCCCCGTCCCACACATATTCATGCTTACATATATTTTCATATACTTATCGTGATAATATAAAACATGCACATAAATCATTTTTGTATGCTTTGAAGAATCATGATGCATGAACATAAATTCACTTAGAGGTAACATACTATAGGAAACGAGCTATACATCATGAATCATAACATCACTCTACTCAAATCATTAAATCATAGTACATAACGAATCACAACCATCATCAATAACTCAAACAAATCACCCTAATACCCTCGTGATGTAGGGCCCTAGCGGCCGGAAATCCTAACACATCAACTTACCTGGGTCCTTTAGCAACGTCGTGCCGTCACTTTAAGCTCTTTTCACCTATGACATTTCATATTCCGATGTTAAAAATCAATCCTAAATAATCTAAACTCAAAACTAGCAAAGTCCTAGCTAAGGAAATTTCCTAGAAATCAAACTTATTCTACTCGGGCATTTTATCGAACACTTGGTGTGCATAACTAAACTAACCTACCATTAATAGCATTTACTCCTCCCAACTGCCAAAATTCTATAACTCAACCAATAAATCATCCCAACTACTTCAATAGTAATTAAATGTATCATTAACAAACATAAACAAGCACACTATCGATTTCCAACTAGAACCCCCATAAATCTCGACCCTAAATCACAAACTCTAACGAAGTATAACCCCAAAATCAAAACTAAACCTATCCAGAGATTAGAATCATACCTAGAGATTGACACCTTGAGAAAACGGTAGAAGAAATCGTCTAGGAGGTAGATTTGTGGCTTGTGGGAGGAAGAGGCGTGAGGGAAGGGAGAGGGAGAATCGCCGCCAGGGAGGAGGCTCGAGACAAATCAAGGGAAAATAAGAAGATTTTAGGTTTTTAATAAATTTTTCTAACAAATTACCATAACGCACTTCCTATTATTCTTTTACATAATTTCATTTATTAACCTATGGTTTGATCTTCCAAAAATATTATTAAGCATCTAAAATTTCTCATAAATCCTTGGGGTTCCAACAAAATTTCTCGTTCGTAAAATGGACTCGACTAACTATTTATACGGATCAAAATGCTAAGCGGTAGAAATTCTGAGGTCTAAATATAAAATCTAAAATCAGAAGAATCCGGGTGTTACAATAGAGGAGGGAAGAAGCCACAACAACAACCAAAGACATTGTTTTCACAGTGTCCGAAATGTTTGAAGACTCATCCCGGTGAATGTGGACAGTATGCTGGAAAATGTTTCCATTGTTTGGAACTTGGCCATATAGCCCGTGATTGCACAAAGCCTCAAGTGACCAGATGTTTTAAATGTAACGAGATTGGTCATCTAGCGAAAGACTGTCGTGCAATGAAGAAAGGACCAGTTAAAGCTACACCCAGGATTTTTGCTAGGATCGAGCCTGATGGTGAGGACCGTTCTGCTGTGATCTCAGGTACTGTATTTGTTAATTCAGTTCCAGCACTTACGTTAATAGATCAAGCGCATCACATTCATTCATAGCTATAACTTTTGTGGTAAAACTGAATCTGGAAGTGAAGCCTGTGGGGTGTATGTTTGATGTAAAGCTACTGTCTGGCGAGTGTCTACATTCTAATCAGGTGGTGCAGGATGGTCTGATATCGGTTGGAAGGAAGCAATTTCCAGCTACTTTGATTGTGATGGGAATAACCGGGTATGATGTGATACTCAGTATGGATTGGTTGTTTCGTCATCATGCTACAATTGATTGCCGAGCAGGAACAATTAATTTTTAACCTCCGAACGGTGAGAAGCTTTCACTGCAATCTTTAAGGAGCGTAAAGAAGCTTTCAGGAATGGCACATTTAGATGCTCGGGAATCTCTATTGGGTGAGTTTGTTTGTTTCCTTGCAACCATTGTAGATTCCCAGTCTTTAGTAAAAACTAAACCTCAGGACATATTAGTTGTTCGTGATTTTCCCGAGGTGTTCTTGGATGATTTGCCTGGTCTACCTCCGGATCGAGAAATCGAGTTTGTAATTGACACTTATCTTGGAGCAGAGCTAGTGTCGAAGAATCCTTACCGATTAGCTCTGCCAGAATTGAAGGAACTAAAGAAGCAACTGGAAGAATTGGTGGATAAGGGGTTTATACGCCCTAGTTTTTCACCGTGGGGAGCGCCTGTTTTATTTGTAAAGAAGAAGGATGGATCGTTCCGGATGTGCATTGACTACCGGGAGTTGAACAAGCTGACTGTTAAGAACAAGTATCTGTTGCCTAGAATTGATGATTTGTTCGATCAACTCCAGGGAGCCAGAATTTTTTCTAAGATTGATTTGAGGTCGGGGTATTATCAATTGAAGGTTAGATCCCAAAATATCCCAAAGACAGCTTTTTGGACGAGATACAGACATTATGAGTTTTTGGTCATGTCGTTCGGATTGACGAATGCTCCAGTTGCGTTCATAGATCTGATGAATCGGGTATTTCGAGAGTATCTTGATAAATTTGTGATTGTCTTTATCAAAGATATTCTAGTATATTCTCGTGATGAAGAGGAGCATAAGGAGCATTTGAAGGTTGTATTGGATACTTTGAAGCGGCATCAGCTGTATGCAAAGTTTTAAAAGTGCGAGTTTTGGCTGAACAAGGTGCATTTTCTTGGGAATGTTATATCCAGTGGAGGAATATCGGTGGATCCAGCCAAGATTCAGTCGATTAGAGAATGGCCTCAATCAAAGAATGTCAGTAAGATTCGAAGTTTTCTAGGGTTGGCTGGCTATTACAGAAAATTTATTGAGGGATTCTCTAAGATAGCAGCACCTTTGACCCAACTGACTAGAAAAGATGTCAAGTATGATTGGTCTGAAGAGTGTGAGCTGAGTTTTCAAATGCTAAAGCAGAAGCTGACTATAGCTCCGGTGTTGACTTACTAGTGGCAGAGAAAAAGTTTAGCATTTATTACGATGCCTCTCGGATCGGATTGGGTTGGGTGTTGATGCAGAATGATAAAATGATAGCATATGCTTCCAGGCAGCTGAAGCCTTATGAGAAGAATTATCCAACCCATGACATGGAGTTAGCAGCAGTGGTCTTTGCTCTGAAAATCTGGAGGCATTATTTATATGGTCAGCAGTGCGAGATATATTCAGATCATAAAGGTCTGAAGTATATCTTCACTCAAAAAGAGTTGAACATGAAGCAACGACGATGGTTATAGTTTGTGAAGGATTACAATCTGGAGATCAAATACCACCCCGATAAGGCCAATGTGGTGGTAGATGCGTTAAGCCGTGTGTCGACTTCAGTGTCTGCGATGAGGGCTGAGATGTCTATGGAGTTGAGTACGGAGTTTCAGAGATTTGAGTTGGAGTTGGTTTCAAACGTAACTGTAGTTTTATCAGCATTGTCTTTGAAGCCTACAATTTTGGAGAAGATTAGAGAGGCTCAGCAGGAGGATTCCGAGTGCAATAAGTTCAAGCTGAGTATGGTATTAGATGATAGGACTGAGTTCAGCTACTCAGAAGAGGGAATTCTGAAGTTTCGTAATTGGTGGTATGTTCCGAACAGTGAGCAGCTTCGGAAGGAGATTTTAGCTGAAGCTCATTCTTCGAGGTTTTCTTTTCATTCTGGCAGTACTAAGATGTATAGAGACCTCAAACAGCATTACTGGTGGCCTAGCATGAAGAAGTTTGTAGCAGAATATATGAAAACATGCTTGGTCTGTCAGCAGTAAAAGCAGAACATCAGAGACCTACTGGAAAGTTGCAGCCATTGTCGGTTCCTAAATGGAAGTGGGACCAAATTTCAATGAATTTTGATGTCAGATTACCCCGGACGACGAAAGGGTTTGATGGTATATGGGTGATTGTGGATCGTTTAACCAAGTCAGCCCATTTTCTGCTGGTGAAGATGACGTATAGCATGGATCAGTTCGCTGAACTGTACATTCAGGAGATTTTGAGGTTACACGGTGTACTGACTTTGATTGTATCGGATAGAGACCCGAGGTTCACGTCAAAGTTTTGGAAGAGTCTGCATAAGGCAATGGGGACTTAGTTGAACTTCAGTACTGCATTTCATCCTCAAACGGACGGACAATCTGAACGGACTATTCAGATTCTTGAGAATATGCTTTGAGCTTGTGTGCTGGAGTTTCAAGGTTCCTAGAGCAAGTATTTGCTTTTGGTGGAGTTCTCGTATAATAATAGTTATCAGGATACGATTGGTATGACTCTATACGAGGCTCTATATGGGAGAAAATGCATATCGTCACTTTATTGGGACGAAGTCGGAGAAGTTAGTTTGATTGGACCTGAGATTGTACAGCAAACTACCAATAAGATCAAATTTATTCGACAGCGCATTTTAACAGCTCAGAGTCGGCAGAAAAGCTATGCCGATGGAAACGGGTGGGAGCTGGAATTTGAAGTGGGAGACGACGTTTTCCTGAAAATTTCACCGTTCAAGGGTGTAATGAGGTTCGGGAAGCGGGGCAAGTTGAATCCAAGGTATGTTGGACCGTTCCCGATCGTTAAGAGAGTTGGAAAGATAGCATATCAGTTAGAGCTGCCAGCTTCGATGGAGGGAGTGCACAATGTGTTTCATGTTTTGATGTTGAGGAAGTGTTTAAGAGATCCATCACATGTCGTGTTACAGCAGGATATTGAGGTGTAGCCTACCTTATCTTACGAGGAGAAACCAGTTGAGGACAAAATTTCTGTAAGGAGGGTGGATTGTAACACTCGAGAATTTTCCTTAACGTACATAGCCTAGTTATGGAATGTTGTGAGAGTTTAAGGTTAGTCTTAATGCTATCTTAGCAAGTTGAGTTAGAAAGTGCAATTGGAGAAGGAATTTGAGAGAAAATCCTAGGATTAAAGTGGAGTAGAAGTTTGTGCCAAGTTGAATTGATTTAAAGGTAATTACAAGTAATAAAAGGAGAGGGAAATAGAAGCTTCTCACGTTGGTTTAAGTGTGAAGGGGGAAAATGAGGCTATTTTATAAAAAATTGAAATTTGTGGTAAAAGTTTAAAAGGTGAAAAAGATTTTTTTTTTTATAAAAGGAAACAATTTAAAGGTTGAAAGACAATTGTATTGTCTTCTTCCCCTTCCTCCTTCATAGGGCAGCCATTGCTAGGGTTCTTCTCCTTCTCTTCATCAAGTTTTGCAAAGTTTTAAGGTAAGTTTTTATGGGGTTTTGATGGTAATGCATTTAGGTGGTGGTTTTTGATGTTTTTAAGGTATTTTTGGGGGATTTTGTTAGGTTTGGGAAACCCTAATTTAGGGGTCCGAAATTTTGAATACTTTTGCTAGTTTTCTTTCCAAATTTGATGGTTTAAACTTAGAATAGGTTGGTTTAGGTTATTTTTAGAGTTAGGTTGGAGAATAGGTGAAAGTTGTGCAAAAACGAGATTTTGTGTTATGTGCACCGATTCTGTTTCTGAGATTTCGAATTGGCCAACTTATTTGGTTATTGAATTTAGTTTTTCAATGGATTGTAGACGTGTAGAGGTTTACGGAATGGGATGGAACGTCTCAATCCGTTGAAAAATGAGTAAGTTATGACCGATTGAAGTTAGGTGATAGAAATTGTGGGAATTTCGGGTTTAGGGTTAAACTTTAAGTTGTTTTGTTAGTTTTCATTTAGGTAATTCCTTAGAATCTTTTAGATTGGTACTAAGTGAATTTTCTTATAATTGTTAGGTTGACAAGTGAGTAGTTGAGCGTGGACGAAGTGAATAATTACGTACGGAGCATCCAGGTAAGTAGTGGATTGCATTTATTTTGCCTTCAGGCTTACATCACGGAACGGTAGGGTTTAATGTTTGATTGTTATTTGGTTGTGTTTGAGTATTGTGTGATTGTCATGCATCATGTTTTAAGCTACGAAAAGAAAACGAGTTTTGTGTATAATTTGAAACGTAAGAAAGAAAAGTAAAAGATAAAAAAGAAATAAGATGTGGTCTCGAGTAGAGTCGCCAGGTTGCGCAAGTTGCCGGGGAGGCACTTGTGACTTGCCGGGAGGCATATGTGAGGGACTCTACAAGAAATGTATTGTTGAAAATACGTAAGTTTCATGAGTATGAATGCCTCGTCGTTAACGTGCAAGTGGAGTACTAAAGGGTTCTATGATCGATGTGGGAGGAGATCGTGTGCGGCCGTC
Organism: Begonia masoniana; assembly: GCA_022432975.1. Taxonomy (NCBI): domain Eukaryota; kingdom Viridiplantae; phylum Streptophyta; class Magnoliopsida; order Cucurbitales; family Begoniaceae; genus Begonia; species Begonia masoniana. The sequence continues at coordinate 14,513,703 of CM039507.1, read as the reverse complement.
TAATGGGGGGGACCTGGATGTGTGCTAGGCTGATCTTGCTCTGTGCGTTAAGGTGTGGTCAATCCAATGGGCAGAGCTCGGATGTGTGCCTACTTGATTCACGTGTAAAAGTGGAAGATTAATGAAACAAAAACAAAATGAAAACAACAGAGAGAGTAGAAACTGCATGTGTTAGGGTGTGCGTGCATTGTATGTGTTTACATTCATTATTCCCTACTTGCTAAGCATTAAGCTTACGTTTTGTGTTCTGTGGTGTAGGTGACGACATCTTTACAGGTGAGCTTAATGATGGAGCCCAGGATTAGGGAGCAGTCGGATATTCATGGGGCACTCCGGTGCGGGCAGTTTTCGGGACATCTCGACCACGATCTTTTGGGTGATATGTGGGGAGCGGTATTTTTTATTGTATATAGTTGTCCTAACTACCTTGGATGTTTGATGAATTATGTTGGGCGAATGATAGTGTATATAACTCTTGGGAAATGTTGTTTTGATTGTTATATAAAATGTTTGATCTTCAGGATTTTGGTTTTAGAATCACTTGATTGGGATATGTACACTTGAAGTTATGTATGTTTTAAAATATGTGCGTATAGTTTGATGCTAATGGTGAATTTGATTGTTTTAGGTTTATCGAACAAAGAGCTAGTTGCATAAGTTGTTGTTACTTGTGCTAAGACTTTTATATAAGTAAAGCATCCATGTGTTTGGCTTATCAACCTATATCACAAGATGCTAGGGTGATATTGGTTGTGTAACAACCGGTTTTACGGGTTTTCAGATTTTTGTCATATAATGGCATTTTTGTAAAAATAGCAAACTAAGTCCGTTTTGTGAACGAAAAGTTTTATTGGAACCCTAATGATTAATATGGATTTTAAGAGAAATAAAAAAATTTGGAGAAATCAAATCGATAAACTAAATAACAAAATAGTTGAATATTAAGTTAAAGAGTAAAAAGGTAATTTACCAAGTAAAATTTTAATTAAAACCTTTCTCTCTTCTCTTCCTCCCTCATTCTCACGAAACCTTCTAGAGATGAAAAACTTCTCTCTTTTTGGCAACTTTGGCTTCCACAGCGATTCCTCACGAATCAACGCCGGTTTCACTCCAATCAATAGCTTTCCTTAACGTTTTCTTCTCAAAATCACTTCCTAGGTAAGATTCTAGTGTTTCCCGGCTTTAATTTCTAATTTTCGAGTTGTTATACAGTTGGAGTTTCGTTAGGATTTTGTAAAAAATAGTCAAGTTATGTTAGAAAAAGTTAGGTATTACTGTAGTTATGATTATTGGACGTAGTTAGCCGAAATAATGGATGTATTTGGAGTTGTAGTTAAAATTGGTTATTGGAGGTTTTGGAAAACTCCATTAATGGAGGTTTATGAATGTGGAGCGCGAGATGCTTGACAAAATGCCTGAATGAGGTAGATTGTGGTTTTAGGAAATATCTTTTAGTTAGGGGGTTTCGTTGGACTTCGGAATTCGATTTCCTAGGACCGGTTTTAATAACGATTATTGTCCAATGTTCTAGGCGAACAACGCTCATGGACAAAACTCAGTGTGCTAAGGACGCGAGGTAAGTTTTCGTGACTTGCTTGGCCGATTCGGCCTACACCATAAAAAAGTTGTTTATGGAGGATTGTGATGATTTTGATTTTGGTATATAAGATGGGTAGTTAGGGTTAGTTGTTTATAGATTGTGTTTGTGTGTCGTTTTGATAGTATACATATTATTTAGGTTTATGTTATGGATTATGAATTGTACATGCATCACGTTCTTTTAAAATAGCATGAAAACGAGTTTTCCACACATGATTATGAAAAGAAATGAACTAATGAAAAGAAAATGTATGCATGTAATCCCGGTTACGTCGGGGTGGGGTTCAGACATGGTTGTCCTACAGGTGAAGGATGTTTTTCCCCCGTTAGATGGAAAGGGTTGTCTGACCACGAGAGGTGCCCTCTCCATCTGGTGAATGAACCCCCGGTGACACTTTCTGTTATGTAACTAAGGAATGAAAATGAATGTACGTAATCCCTATCACGTCGGGGTGGGGTTCAGACATGACTGTCCTACAGGTGAAGCATGTTTTCCCCTCGTTAGATGGAAAGGGCTGTCTGACCACGAGACATGCCCTCTCCATCTGGTGAATGAACCCCCGGTGACACCTTCGGTTATGTAACTAAGGAATGAAAATGAATGTACGTAATCTCGGTCACGTCGAGGTGGGTTCAGACGTGGCTGTCCTACAGGTGAAGTATGTTTTCCCCCTGGTAGATGGAAAAAGCTGTCTGAACACGAGACATGCCCTCTCCATCTGATGAATGAACCCCCAATGACACTTCACGTTATGTAACGAAAGGAATAAAATTGAACTGCATATGCACAGCATGCATTTTCATTTACGAAGCGTACTGAGCCTTTAGCTCATAGAATGTCTCTATGGTGTAGGTGATCTTGAAACATGTGAGAATGATATTCCCCCACCCAACGAACGAACAGGTTGATGGAGGATGCCCGTGGGAGTACGCTGAGCAGTCGAGGCGACTTTTGATCCATGGGAGCAAATGGTTAAGTATTTTGAGGTTTTGGGTTTATTTTGGGCTGATGGGCGATGATATAAAAATTGTATAGAAAACTCATTCTAGGGTGATTGGTATCTGATAGTGGATGTATAGGTGTTTTGATGTTTTGGTTAGTTTTGTGAACAAAGGCACAGAATGTCTATTCTGATGGGTGATACAGATGAGTTCACTGTCAAATTAGTGTTATGTCTTTCAGCTGTTTGTTGATATTGGCGAACTTAATTTATGCATGTGTATTTTGGTGGATTGAGGAAAGTATGAGGTAGTGGTGTTTTAGTATAGTTAGTAGGAAAGAAAAAGGAAGGGAGGAGATGTGTGAAGAAGTAGGGAAGCAGCACTCTAGAATTAAAGTCCAGAGAGCTAGCCGACCGATCGCTAGGGAAGACGATCGCTCGGCTGATGTTTTATGGGCTATTTTCCCTAAGTTTAGAAAAGTGTTCGGTCGAAGACGTCGACCATTTAGCAAAAAGTGTTCGGTCGAAGGCGTCGACCGGTCGAAGTCTTCGACCAAAGGGTTGAGAAATCGACCCTTCAAAATTTTAGGCCTATGGAATTGTCGACCGATTAATAAGCAATTCGGTCAAAGGCGTCGAAAAAAGGGTTGAGAAATCGACCCCTTAGAGTTTTACGCCTATGGAATTGTCAACCGAAAATGTCGTCCGATTTTGTGGATGAAAACATCGACCGATCTCATTACAGAGGCCACATCGACCGATTTTAGTCAGTGTTGATCATCGACCCCCACTATTCAATTTGATGAAACCCGAAAGGAAGTGTTGTCTGCCGAAAGTAGTTCATCGACCGATTCTTCTTAGTAGTTCGTTGACCGATTTTCTTCAGTAGTTCGTCGACTTATTTTCTTTAGTAGTTCATCGACCGATTATCTTCAGTAGTTCGGACGGAGACAAAAATGTTAAACCAAGATCTTAGTATGTCTTCCGCTGAATGATATTAATTGACTTGAAACGAGTACGATTAAAGGATGAAAACGAAAGTTCAAATTTTACGGAATTTTTAGGAATAGTTAAAAGGTGAAATTAGGGGACCTTACAGTAATGGTATCTGAGCTCTCAGGTTTTAAAATCGGTTCTGTAGACTGTTCGACTGCGCAAGCCACTACACGGACATGCTTCCTCAACTGTAAGTACGTTATGAGTTTTCTTTTATTTTGATTTCTTAGGATTATGTGTCTTTACATTTTATAGGATTAAAAAATGGTTTGAGGTAGAGACGCTAAGGACGAAGCCATGGATAGGCTGACGGACTTGCTTGATCGTTAGGTTCAGCATATGGACAGGCAAGCTCAGCAAATAGAGAGACTAATAAGCCGAGATGGTCAAAGAGCCCAAGAATTGGTAGTTTCGAACAATCATGGTATGGAGAGGTTACAGAAGCTAAGACCTCCGTTGTTTCATGGACAGTGTTCGGACCCCTCTGTTGCTGAAGAGTGGGTTCGGACCATAGAAGATATGTTAGCGTATGCTAAGATTGAGGATGGGGAGAAAGTTATGTGCGCTACCTTTTCACTTGGCATCTGATGCCCCGTTCTGGTGGGATTCCATCAAGGCAACCACCGACGTGACAGTGATGAGTTGGGAACGGTTTAGAATCGTGTTCTATGACAAGTACTTCAGCCGTACAGTGAAAGCGGCTAAAAGGATGGAGTTCACGCAGCTAAAGCAGATTGGTTCGGTTGCGGAGTATATTCGGAAATTTGAAGCCTTATCTCTGTTTGCACCACGCTTGGTGAGCAAGAATGAGGACAAAGTACACCAGTTTATGCATGGATTGGTGCCGGAGATTCAAAAGAGCGTTATAGTATCTGGAATTTTGGATGTACTTTATGCAGATATCGCAGATATCGCAGCAAGAGCTTTGGAATTTGAGGCTGTGAAACTGACTTATGTTAAACCAAGAGAGCCGGCTAGAGGGTTCTTTTGGGAGATTCAGCCTCAACCTCAGCCTCGGGATAATGGCTGAAAACCGAGGGGACAACAACAAGTACAACAACAAAGAGGCGTTAAAAGGCCGTATGAGGGAGGCAATGACCAGGGCAAGGGAAAACAGGTACAAGAAACTCCTCCAAAACCTCTGTGTTCGAAGTGCCAGAAGGATCATTATGGCGATTGCAGATTAGGCACAGATTGGTGCTATCGATGTGGAGAGATTGGCCACTATGTCAAAGATTGCCTGAAGCCAGCCAAAGACCAATCAGGCAGAGGTCAGAGAAGGGTTATGCCAAGGATCTTTGCTTTTATCGAGCCTAGTGATGTTGAGGATGAGGCCAGACCTTCAGTTATTTCAAGTACTATTTTGGTTATCGGTGTAGCAGTCATTTCATTAATAGACATAGTGGCTACACATTCTTTTATTTCAATTGCCTGTGTAGCTAGGTTGAGGTTGGTGCCAGATATGGCGGATTGTCTATATAGCATAACTGCAAAAATTGTGCACTTAGAATTTAGTTACCATTGGAGGGATACAACTTATGAGATATAAATTTAGATAGATAGAAACTGGATCCCTAGTTGACAAACCCTTGGGGTTTTAGAGTGGGACGCTTCAGAGAGAAATTGGAAGCTTAGATGCGAAACTTGTTGAAGAATACTCTATATCGTCGAGGTACAGTTGGTACATCTAAGTGAATAAGAGAACATAGTAGGAACTCGCGTGATTTAGATCTACGTGAAGTTGAAAGTGTTAGAGGAACTAGAAAGATTAACCTTAACGAAATGGTGTTCCAAAACTAAATAAATAAAAAGGCAAGATTTGAGAATCTGATGGGATTTGGATTAAGGATGTAAAATTATCTGCAACAAGCTTTCAAACAAGAAGATTGTTGAATGAATCATTGTACGGGAGCCAAGTAGAATATTCAGAAATTGACTATGAGGAACGAAAGAGGGCAGACTAATTAGCGAACTCGAAGCGATCCTTGTGCGATGTTAGGGATAAGTGCAGGGGATTGTTAGATTTACTGAAGGGTTAAGATTGGAAGTTTAGCTCGGTGTTTAGTATCGTGCGATTCGAGGAATTAGTGGATTATCATATGGGAAGAACAAGAATTTGCACAGAAATTATTTAAGTAAACTTAGAAAATTTCAAAGGTTCGTTTCGTATCTAACAAAGTCGAGGGCAATGAATACATAAACGACATAAGGTTAGAATGAGTAGCTAGGGCAAATCAATGGCAAGACTTAGGGACTTGACTATACTCGGAGTTAATAAGGATTTGAGTCAGACAAATGAATAGAGTGCAGAGAGTATGAGAATTTCAGTTAAGAGCATAGCAAGAGAGCTCATTAATGTAGTTTAGGATGAAATGTGATGTTGTAGGATCCTGTTCACAAGGGAACCAGGATCTTAAGATAGTAGAGACTTTAGTTCTCAGTTGGAATCGTTGAGACCTTGAGGTAATTTTGATGATATGGTTTGTGAGGTATAGCAATGGGAACTTAGTAGAGAAAACTGCACCGAAATAGTCGTCGACAATCGGCGAGTTACCCAAGAAAGTATGTGACTAAGGATACTGGTGATAAAATAGTTTAAGAAGGATTATTACTAAAGAAAATGTAGAAATTTGAGTTGGCATGCATTCCGACTACGGACAGTCAATGAAATTATGTAGAAGTTTGGGTTACAGCCCAGGAGTTGGAAGAACTTTTAGACTGTATTCGATCTAGCTAACGTTAGGAAGCTTAGGCATAGCTGTGATCTAAAGAAACAGCTGAGGAAAGACGTTGATGAAGGAGAACTTTGAAGTTAGCATTATTAGGAGATCTAATCTGTGAATGATTTAAGTAAAATTCGATGCATGCGCAAATATTAAGGTGACAAAATATGCCGTTGGGTTAATTGATTGGAGATTTAGAAATTTGATTATGATCAACACTTGAGTAAGGATGTGTTCAATCCAATTGAGAGTAGGGAATGTGATTTTAAGGCTAATGTTGGAAAGTATGGTTGGGAGTTTTAATTTAGAACCATGAAGATTAACCGTAAGTATAGATAGAGTCAAGGTTCTTGAAGGGAATTTCAATATTTGAGAGATGGAAGGAAGAGACTTGAAAAGTAAGTCGAAGTATAAAGCCGCAAGACAAGTGGTGTTAATGTCGAAGAACTATTTATATAATCAAATTTTGAGGATAAAATTTTAATTAAGGTGGATGGAATGTAACACCCGGTTTTACGGGTTTTCAGATTTTCGTCATATAATGGCATTTTCGTAAAAATAGCAAACTAAGTCTGTTTTGTGAACGGAAAGTTTTATTGGAACCCTAATGATTAATATGGATTTTAGGAGAAATAAGAAAATTTGGAGAAACCGAATCGATAAACTAAATAACAAAATAGTTGAATATTAAGTTAAAGGGTAAAAAGTAATTTACCAAGTAAAATTTTAATTAAAACCTTACTCTCTTCTCTCCCTCCCCCATTCTCACGAAACCTTCCAGAGAGGAAAAACCTCTCTCTTTCTGGCGACTTTGGCTTCCACGGCGATTCCTCACGAATCAACGTTGGTTTCTCTCTGATCAACTGCTTTCTTTCACGTTTTCTTTGCAAAATCGCTTCATAGGTAAGATTCTAGTGCTTCCCGTCTTTAGTTTCCAATTTTCGAGTTGTTATAAGGTTGGAGTTTCGTTAGGAATTTTGTCAAAAATAGTCAGGTTATGTTAGAAATAGTTAGGTATTATTGTAGTTATGATTATTGGACGTAGTTAGCTGAAATAATGGATGTATTTGGAGTTGTAGTTAAAATTGGTTATTGGAGGTTTTGGAAAACTCCGTTACTGGAGGTTTATGAATGTGGAGCGTGAGATGCTCGACAAAATGCCCAAATGAGGTAGATTGTGGTTTTAGGAAATATCCTTTAGCTAGGGGTTTCATTGGACTTCGGAATTCGATTTCCTAAGACCGGTTTTAATAACGATTATTGTGCAATGTTCTATGAATAGTCATTCTCTTCATAAAAAATAGGCGGTAGAACCAATAAATATTTCTTTTTCGATTCATCCCTGGAGTTGAATACCTTATTCAAGAATTGTTTTTGATCCAATCCGTAGGAATCAATAGAAAAGGCAAATCCCTTATGATACACCAGATCCGGCTCGGTTATTGATAGAGTTAATAGATCTGCCATTTCTCGAAATCTCTCTTCTGATTCAAAATCGTGGTGTAATGTGTATTCCCTTCTGTTCCGGTCATGGAATAGATGAAATAAATCAAAAAATGGATTTTTGTTCAAGAATGAAATCTTATTGGAACTGTCCATATCCAGTTCATCCTTCGGAACCATATCACATCTCGAATCGGATGAAATAGGATGAATTGAGACTGTATTTTGTAAATACGTAATTATCTTGAATATATTAACTATTTCTTTATTTTTCGATCGCCTGAAAGGGACAAAAGAAACATCTTGTTCTTTCTTCAACAATTTCTGATCTCTAGTGGACCTCTCAATAGGATTTGAACCCAGATGAAGTTCTAACCATCTGTTAGAGAAAAAAGAACGAATGGATCTTGTAGGATTCCCAAGAAATTCTTCTATTTCTTCAGGAAGCAGATGATTATTTAGCTGCTTCTCACGTTCCGTGAATAGTCGGGACATTGAGGAATATCCAGAAAAGCATTTAGGGAATCGGTCTGATTCTATCTCTGTTCGTTCCGTTTGAAGAAAGGAAGGATCCTAAAGAATCGATTTTTCTTTTAGTTATTGAATCTCTCTTTGATTGATCAATGTGTGATATTCCAAATCCTCATTCCTAATGGAATCGAAATGATCTCTAGATTGATCAGAAGATCCTTTCAATTGACTAGAATCCGTTACTTGAACGAAACTAGATCTTGTGGAATCATATTGAATATTTGACAATACATTTTGTACCTTGCTAAAAAATCGATCCTTGTTTACCAACCACACATTGTCTAACCAAATCCAATTCTCTCTCGATATGTTCCTCAAAAAATCCGATTCGTGGGGATTCTTCCCCCAACTAAAGAAGAGATCTTGGCAGAATTGCCACATATGAAATTGAGCACAATTTTGCAAAGAAATAGCCCACTTGTTTCTTGAGAAGAGATGGGAAACATGCTCAATATCATTTGATTGAATAGTTGACCCAGCTACTTGTTGTTTGAAGAAGCCCTCCACTTCAATTGGTATTTTTTCATGAAAAGCAAACATGAGATAACAAATCTAGTCTTTCACTAAGATTTCGAATAGCTGTCCCAAATTCAAGTTGATTATGTTTCTCCTCTTCCTCAGAGAAAGACGATCAAACAATTCCCAATCATGGTCCTTGCGGATCTGATCATCCATATAATATACAAAAAGAAACTCCAAATATTTGATATCTTTCTCTTTGAATGAGATCTCAATTCCAGCGACGGTTTCATTAGATATCTTACAACTGGAATCCCTCTTTTTTCCGACCCAGTTCCTCCACCACCGCGAACCCCAGTTAGATTCAGGCATGATACACTTTTTTGTTATTGGGAGAACCCAAGTACTCTCTTTCGGATTCAGGAAAGAGCTCTCAAAGATCTTTTTTCCTTTTGGAAGATACAAGAGCTAAACAATCAACCTATTGATGTCAAAAGATTCTTCCAATGTATCATTTCTGGGTCCAATGAAATTCATAGGTATAGGAAGAAACCCTGTCAAATAGAGATTTTGTCTTTCGACCCTCTTTCGATTGTTAATACGATATATAAGGACCGCTACTACAAATAGTAGTACACCCTTGATCGTGAAATAGCGATTGCTTGTTGAACCCTGTGAATTGCGTGAAAGTAGGATACTCCAAATTCGGGAGTCTAAGAGTTTTATAAAACGTTCTTGATGGAAAAAAATGTGAATGAAAGATCTTACTGAATTGAATTGGGTCCATGAATCTAAGAAATAGTGAGAATTCTTGATCTCTTTCAATTCGAAAATCCAGGATTTGAATTGATGCCCTTTCATTGAGTCCTCCTAAGTTGGATTGATTTATCCTAAAGATTTCATTTCAATTGGAATTTGGTTATTCACTATGTACGAGGATCCCCGCTAAGCATCCATGGCTGAATGGTTAAAGCGCCCAACTCATAATTGGCGAATTCTTAGGTTCAATTCCTACTGGATGCATGCCAATGGGACCCTCCAATAAGTCTATTGGAATTGGCTCTGTATCAATGGAATCTCATTATCCATACATAACGAATTAACGAATTGGTGTGGTATATTCATATGATAACATATGAACAGTAAGAACTGGCATTCTTATTGAGACTAGAACTCATAGGGAAGAAAATTTATGGATGGAATAAAATATGCAGTATTTACAGACAAAAGTATTCGGTTATTGGGGAAAAATCAATATACTTCTAATGTCGAAAGGACAGAAATAAAGCATTGGGTCGAACTCTTCTTTGGTGTTAAGGTAATAGCTATGAATAGTCATCGACTGCCCGATCACGTCGGGGTGGGGTTCAGATATGGCTATCCTACGGGTGAAGCATGTTTTCCCCAGGTTAGATGGAAAGGGCTGTCTGACCATGAACCCCCGGTGACACTTTCTATTATGTAACTAAGGAATGAAAACGAATATACGTAATCCAAGTCATGTCGGGGTGGGGTTCAAACATGGCTATCCTACAGGTGAAGCATGTTTTTCCCCCATTAGATGGAAATGGCTGTCTGACCACGAGACGTGCCCTCTCCATCTGGTGAATGAACCCCCAGTGACACCTTCTGTTATGTAACTAAGGAATGAAAATGAATATACGTAATCCCGGTCACGTCGGAGTGGGGTTCAGACATGGTTGTCCTACAGGTGAAGCATGTTTTCCTCCTGGTAGATAGAAAGGACTGTCTGACCACGAGACGTGCCCTCTCCATCTGGTGAATGAACCCCCGGTGACACTTCACGTTATGTAACGAAAGGAATAAAATTGAACTGCATATGCACAGCATGCATTTTCATTTACGAAACGTACTGAGCCTTTAGCTCATAGAATGTCTTTATGGTGTAGGTGATCTTGAAACAGGTGAGGATGATATTCCCCCACCCAACGAACGAACAGGTTGATGGAGGATGCCCGTGGGAGTACACTGAGCAGTCGAGGCGACTTTTGACCTGTGTGAGCAAATGGTTAAGTATTTTGAGGTTTTGGGTTTATTTTGAGCTAATGGGTGATGAAATAAAAATTGTATAGAAAACTCATTCTAGGGTGATTGGTATCTGAATAGTGGATGTATAGGTGTTTCGATGTTTTGGTTAAATTTGTGAACAAAGGCACAAAATGCCTATTCTGATAGGTGATACAGATGAGTTCACTGTCGAATTAGTGTTATGTCTTTCAGCTGATTGTTGATATTGGCGAACTTAATTTATGCATGTGTATTTTGGTGGATTGAGGAAAGTATGAGGTAGTGGTTTTTTAGTATAGTTAGTAGGAAAGAAAAAGAAAGGGAGGAGACGTGTGAAGAAGTAGGGAAGCAGCACTCTGGAATTAAATTCCAGAGAGCTAGCCGACCGATCGCTAGGGAAGACGATCGATCGGCTGATGTTTTATGGGCAATTTTGCCTAAGTTTAGAAAAGCGTTCGGTCAAAGACGTCGACCATTTAGCGAAAAGTGTTCGGTTGAAGGCGTCGACCAAAGGGTTGAGAAATCGACCATTTAGAATTTTGCGCCTATGGAATTGTCGACCGATTAATAAGCAATTCGGTCAAAGGCGTTGACAAAAGGGTTGAGAAATCGACCCCTTAGAGTTTTATGCCTATGGAATTGTCAACCGAAAACGTCGTCTGATTTTGTGGACGAAAACGTCGACCGATCTTATTACTGAGACCACGTCGACCGATCTCATTACAGAGGCCACATCGACCAATTTTAGCCAGTGTTGATCATCCCCACTGTTCAATTTGATGAAACCCGAGAGGAAGTGTTGTCTGTCGAAAGTAGTTCGTCGACCGATTCTCCTTAGTAGTTCATCGACCAATTTTCTTCAATAGTTTGTCGACTGATTTTCTTCAGTAGTTCGTCAACCGATTCTCTTCAGTAGTTCAGACAGAGACGGAAATGTAAAACCAAGATCTTAGTATGTCTTCCGCTTGAATGATGTTAATTGACTTGAAACGAGTACGATTAAAGGATGGAAACGAAATTTCAAATTTTACCGGATTTTTAGGAATAGTTAAAAGATGAAATTAGGGGACATTACAGGTTGTTGACATGTTGTGATATACATAATGTGATATGAATTGTTAACATGTTATAATATATGTAATGTGATGTTGATAGATTAGGGATATGTTGTGATAATTGTGATGACATTGATTGAGAATATGATGTGATAAATGTAATGATATTAGTGGATGACATGTTTTAATATATGTGATGCTTGAAATTATTGAAGGAACTTACGAATGTCTTTGATGATCATGAGCACAAGCATTATACATGCATCCTAAAAATGTTTTATAAGAAAGAACATAAAATGATTCTTATGCACATGCTTTCATACCAGATTTAAGATGAAATGAAATACGTAAAGAGGCTTTGTGTGGCCGGGTTTGAGTACAGGTTGCTCCGTATGAGGTTGGAACTATGGGGGATAAACCTTTTATTTTGGTAAACTAGGGGCTTTGCCAAACTTCACGAGGTCTTCGCGGATTGACTGTGTGATAACTAACAGATGTCTCACTTGAATGGTGGGACTGTTTTGCCAAAGTTCACGAGACGTAAGTGATGTGTCCCATAGTTGTGCTTACGCTCTCCCCTAAACTGCTACCCCACAATGAGAAATAGTAAAGCTAAAGAAAAGAATGAAAAAAAGATGAAATTGTACGTTTTTATGAAAATGCATATCATGCTCATATTATTTAAGCATTATTTACTAAGCATTACACTCAAAGATAAATCTTGGGATGTAGGTGAAGAAACCGATGATGATACTCATGTCTGTCTAGCTAAATAAATGATGCTAGTTGATGAAGTATGTTCATGGGTAAACGTTTGTAGTTGTTATGGCGATTTTCATGTGTTGGTGGTATGTAAAATGTATTTTGGCATAAAGAATTTAAAACTAGTATATGTAATTTGGATACCATTGCTTTATGAAAAAAAAAAAAAAAAACTTAATTTATGTACATGTTTTAGAGCTATGGAGGAATGTTTTGTGCACTTTGTTGCAAGAACGAGCGTTTATGTCATGATGAAAGGACTTTATATCTATGTAATTGTTGAAATGATTTGTAGTCATTTTGAATCAAGTATTCCGCTATATTTACAATAAATAAACATAACCTATAACCCTTTGAAAAAAAATGGTTTGAGATTTTGAGGCGTTACAACAATGATGCCTTAAGGTAGAAGCCAGAGTTTAGAGTAAGGGACGCTAAATGCATGATTGATTTGAAGTGAAAGACATTTTTAACAATAAAGGACAAGAATTACAACAAAGATTTGCATTACTGACATGGTTTGGCACTGCAAAACTGAGGTTAATGTAAAGACAAACACAAAGGGTTGGCGCTCTCGGCTAAACCCAAGAACAACCCAAAGACAGCAAGCAAAATATAGGTAAATCAACTCCAAATACTATGAAATTTAAGGGTCTTGTACCTGATTAGTGATGAACCAAACTCTGAAATTTTAAGTGAAAATAAACTAAAACAAAAGAGATATGCAAGAACTCAAGTGGTTGGTTTGATAGGCAACTTTTGGCACCTTCGGTTAATGCAATCTTCCAAGGAAGATTAGAACAGTGTAAGGACTTGTTTTCCCACCTTTCTTCTACTTTCCAGCCCTTAGAAGGAGTAGAGAGAAATGTGTCAATAAGGGCCTCCAAGCAACAAAAAGCTTGGAAAACAATGGAGGCTAACTCCACTCAGATGTCACTCACCGAATCTTATCTTGGAAAGCCGATTGCTTCTTTGGTTTGAGTGGAAAATCCACTTTCTATTATTCAAAAAAATTGAATGTTACAAATGCAAAAAATGAAGCTTAAATATGACCTAAGTTGACTAGGTTTTGGGCACCAAATGAAGTTAGCCGTTGGAGGGTGCCACGGCTGCTGCTCGGGTGAGTGAGGATGCTTCAGCCATCCTACGTGGACGTCCATTAACGAGTCATTGCCTTGCAACCAAGCTGGAATAGGGCTGAGATGGAGGAATTCAAAATGAAAGAAGGATCTGGAACAGCTCGATCATTGTAAGGTTGAGTGCTCGTCCGTATGCGCTGATCGGTGGCCGCGGCGCTGGACAAGTCAACGATCCAGGCGCGTGCCACTCAGCAGTTCCTGTACAGGCCGCATCAACTCTCCGTGCACGCGCTCCTCAGTATCTCCCATACATGTTGCGTTAGCAATCCATGTGCACTCCTCAGTACATCTTCCATATGCGACAAGCCTCCCTCGTGTGTTGCTGCCGACAGGTCTTCTCTTTCACAGCGCGCCACCTGGTTCTTCACTCCTTGGCCGCGACTTCCTCTCGCGTGCGCCAACCGTGCCCATCATGCACACCGAAACTTGGCCACCCATGCTATCCTAAAACTAACATGCATGCATACAAATAACAAGCTAATGTTTGCCAAAAAACTACAAGAAGACCAATGTTTGCCAAAATTAAACAAATACAAAGTTGTTCAGTTACATAGAATTGATTACGGGAAGACAAATTCTCTCTTGAGCATGTGGTGATCTGGCAAGCGGCTCCCATGTTAGAACATGCATAGGCTTGTTCATGTCTAGAGAATTTAGCTCTTATTCTAAGCAATCAAATAGGCCTTCACCTGCAAAAATAGTACACATGTCAGTAAAAGGATAGATGGTGATTGTGCCTCGGTTTGGGATCGAGTTGTAGGCTTGTGAGGCATATCATCCTCTTTGGGTGAGTGAAGATTTGACCTCAAATCTAATGTTTGGTCCCTCTCAATATCTTCTTCATCACCAATGTAAGGTAAAAGATCCTGCACATTAAAGGTGACCGATACACCATAGTCTCCTAACAATTCTAATTTGTACGCATTGTTGTTAATGTGTTCTAAAACATTAAAAGGACCATCAGCTTTGGGAGAAGTTTGGATCAATGTTGCTTAGGAAATCGCTCCTTTCTTAAGTGGAGTCACACTAAATCACCATCATTAAATATTACTTCCTTATGCCCTTGTTAGCTTGTTTGGCGTAAGTCTCATTTTTCTTCTCTATGGCTTTCTTCATCGTCTCATACAATTTCTTGACTTGGGCTGCCTATTTGGCCCCTACCGGGTTCGCTACATCCTTAATAGGTAGTGGCACGAGGTCCAACAGTGTGGAGGGGTTGAAGCCATACACCATTTCAAAAGGCGTCTGCTGGGTGAAAGAATGGACACTTTGGTTGTAGGCAAATTCTAAATGCGGGAGTTGAACATCTCAATCGGTTAACTTCTTTCCTACAACACTCCTTAGAAGAGTTCCTCGGGTGCGGTTGACCACTTCGGTCTAACTGTCAGTTTGTGGGTGGAAAGACGTACTAAATAAAAGTTTTGTTTCAATATTTCCCCATAAGCTTTTTCATAATGAACTTAGGAATTTAGTGTCCCTATCTGACACTATAGAATGTGGTACTCCGTGGAGTTGGACTACCTCCCTAAAGAATAGGTCAGCGATCATGACTGGAGTCATCAGTTTTCGCACATGTAAAGAAATGCGCCATCTTGGAAAATCTATCTACGACTACCATTATGGAATCCTTAACTCTAGTTGTCTGTGGAAGTCCTAAAATAAAGTTCATGCTAACTTCTACCCACGGGTGGGTTGGTACTGGGAGTGGCAGGTATAATCCTTAAGGAATGACCTTGCTCTTGGCCTTTTTGCACAGTACACACTGCTCTATTAAGCGGTGTACATCATGCCAAAGGTGGGGCCAAAAAAAGTGCTCGATCAAGCGGTGTACATCATGCCAAAGGTAGGGCCAGAAAAAGTGCTCTTTGAGCATGTACTAGGTCTTCTTTTCCCCGAAATGGCTAGACAAGCCCCCACTGTGAGCTTCCTTAACTAAGCACTTCCTCAATCCTCCATTGGGAACACAAAGTTTACCACCTTTAAATAAAAATCCATATACGATATGGTAGTCCCCTTCCACCCTGTTCTAACACTTTTGATAATATGTGCCAATTATGGGTCTGACTCATAACTATCATTAATCCATTCAAACCCAAAGAATCTGGTACCTAGCTCAGTTAAAAGTAAGTGTCTCCTGGATAGCGCATCTGCTACCACATTGGTCTCTCCTTTCACATATTTGAAAGTATAAGGGTACCTCTCAAGAAATTCGACCCATTTGGTGTCTGACTCTTAATGTGCTTCAGTGCTTGGTGGTCAACGTGTATAACAAATTCTTTGGCCAAGAGATAATATTGTCATTGTTCAAGGGCCCTTATGATCACATAAAATTACTTGTCATACGTCGAGTAATTGAGAGCTGCTCCCTTGAGCATCTCACTGAAAAATACAAGTGGTCTTCCTTCTTGCATCAAAACAGCCCTGATACCCACCCCGGACGCATCACTCTAGTATTTCGACAACCTTGTTGAAATTTGGGAGTGCTAGTGTCACAATCCGAAACCCAACAGGCTGCGACTTTCGTGATCGTGATCATCTTACTATTCATGCCACATATATATTTTTTTGACTTTGTGAAACTCTAAATCAAATCCATAGTCATTAAAATCGTTTGAAAAATTATCTATATATCTATATAAAAGAAAGAAATCCCAGGCGATCACCACAGCCGAGAGCAAAAATGCCCGGGAAGAAGAAAATCAACAGCCGAACATAAACCAATTAACATCTACGCTCAACATCGACCGATTAACATCGACGCTCAACATCGACCGATTAACACCTACGCTCAACATCGACCGATTAACATCTACGCTCAACATCGACCGATTAACATCTACGCTCAACATCGACCGATTAACATCTACGCTCAACATCGACCGATTAACATCTACGCTCAACATCGACCGATTAACATCTACGCTCAACATCGACCGATTAACATCTACGCTCAACATCGACCGATTAACATCTACGCTCAACATCGACCGATTAACATCTACGCTCAACATCGACCGATTAACATCTACGCTCAACATCGACCGATTAACATCTACGCTCAACATCGACCGATTAACATCTACGCTCAACATCGACCGATTAACATCTACGCTCAACATCGACCGATTAACATCTACGCTCAACATCGACCGATTAACATCTACGCTCAACATCGACCGATTAACATCTACGCTCAACATCGACCGATTAACATCTACGCTCAACATCGACCGATTAACATCTACGCTCAACATCGACCGATTAACATCTACGCTCAACATCGACCGATTAACATCTACGCTCAACATCGACCGATTAACATCTACGCTCAACATCGACCGATTAACATCTACGCTCAACATCGACCGATTAACATCTACGCTCAACATCGACCGATTAACATCTACGCTCAACATCGACCGATTAACATCTACGCTCAACATCGACCGATTAACATCTACGCTCAACATCGACCGATTAACATCGACGCTCAACATCGACCGATTAACACCTACGCTCAACATCGACCGATTAACATCTACGCTCAACATCGACCGATTTCAACATCAGCCGATTAACATCAACACTCGACATCAACCAATTTAACATCTGCCGATTTCAACATCAGCCGATTAACATAAACACTCGACATCAACCGATTTAACATCTGTCGATTTTGACATCAGCCGATTAACATCAACACTCGACATTAACCAATTTAACAGCTGCCAATTTCAACATCAGCTGATTAACATCAACACTCGACATCAACCGATTTAACATCTGCCGATTTTGACATCAGCTGATTAACTTCAACACTCGACATCAACCGATTTAACATCTGCCGATTTTGACATCAGCTGATTAACATCAACACTCGACATCAACTGATTTAACATATGCCGATTTCAACATCAGCCGATTAACATCAACACTCGACATCAACCGATTCTACATCTGTCGATTTTTGATCGAGGTCGACACTTCAACTCTCTGAAATTAACCTTTTCATAATCGGACGACTTCTAAGAATATCGGTCGAGGTTAACACTTCAACTCTCTGACTTCTATAAACTTAAATTCCATTTCTAGAATCATCATGCACATAAAAATCATAAACCTCGACTTGAATGCGTAGCGAAAGACTTAAAAAAGGATGAAAACCTTTAATCTTAAAATCTTCTTTAAATCATAACCAGTACCAAACAATCTCAGTATTTATCATTCATAAGAAATCTTTTCCTACCTACGAATCTAATGTCATAAACGTATACCGAAATGTACTAGAGCATCAACCTTAGGTCAAAATTGCCGCCCAGCCACAAAATCTACGCCATGAGCACCTTCCAGCAACCCAACTTAGACATCATCATCCAGTTTGAGGTCCTCACCTTCTAACTCGTCACCTACATCATAAGGTTTAAACTATAAGCCTAAGGCTTAGTAAGGAGTGCAACATATACATAAATGCTCATGAATGCATGCTTCGTAAAAATCATATTTGTGTTCTTATTTCATATCATGAAAATCATGTTCATGTTCATGTTCTTGTTCATATCATGAAAATCATCTTCTTGTTCGTGATCTTGTTTCATCGTTCACTTGACAAAGATTAAGGGGCACGAAGGGAAATGGCAAGGAATCATAATCGTGGTCCTTTCGGATAATAACCATAATGACTAGTCTGGCCCCCACTAGCGGGAGGATCCGCGAACTAATCGTGCAGTATCAACCTTGCCCCCACCAGCAGGAGGATCCGCTGAGCCTTCCTGCCAGTCCGGCCACCACCAGCGGGAGGATCCGCGAACCCTACTCATAATCTTGTGAACAAATCGTGGTCCAACCCGTGGACAAATCGTGGCCATTTCACCCCGTCCCACACTGAACCATTCTTACATACATTACATATTCTTATTCTCATCTTATTCATTTAAATCACGCTCATAAAACATTTTCGTATGCCTTTAAAAATCATGATGCATGGACATGAATATACTTAGAAACGTCATGCTATAGGAAACGAGCCATTCATCATGTAACATATCATAAAACTACTCTATTCATCGTATCATAACATTCGACAAATCATATTTATCAAGCAACCCACCATACCATTCTTCCTAGTATCCTCGTGATGTAGGGCCCTAATGGCCGGAACCCTAACACAGTCACTTACCTAGGCTCCTTTAGCAACGTCGTGCCTTCACTTAAAGTCCTTTCCACCTAAGATATTTCATATTCAATGTTAAAATCAATCCTAAACAATCTAAATTCAAAACTAGCAAAATCCTAATTAAGGAAGTTTCCTAGAATTTCAACTTATCCTATTCGGGCATTTCCACAAACACCTTGTGTGCATAAATTAACTCCACTCACATTAATGGCATTCAAACCTTCAACTACTGGAATTTAAACCAACATTCATTATTTCTAAACCTATCATCAATAACTTCCAACATTCCAACATCAATGGCATTAATACAAACAATCCCATAAATATAACATTATTAGCTATTAATACGATAAAACGATCAATCTCCAGCTTAACTCGAAAGTCTCACAAACTAAAATAAATCCCTAAATCAAAGCTCAATGCATAAACCATCTAAATCTCACCTAGAGTTCGAATCTTGAAGAAAACGGAGGAGGAAGAGTCGACTAGGAGCAACTCGTGAGATTTGGCGTGAGAACTTCGTTGAAGAAGAGAAATGTAAAGGGAAGGAGTCGGCTGAAGAATGGTGGAGGGAGGGGTTTTTGTGAGGGTTTTGGATTTCTTTACATATATAGATTAATTAAAATCAACTTTATTTATAATTTTGCCACTCAACCTAGTTTTCACACAAAACGATGCGAAACTCGTCCTTTTAGATCCTCGTAATTTTTCTTATTTACTAACCATCTCAAACAAATCCTTGAGATCATAACAAAACTTCCCACTCGCGAAACGGACATAAATTCCTCTATTCACGAAAATACCCTTAACGAGCGGAAACCCAGAAACCTCAGTGTCCAAATTTCAATAAACTAATCATTACATTAATAGTGATTTAACTCTGTTCAGTGAATTTCGAGATAATTACATGACCGAAATTGCTGAGTGTTACAGCTAGAAAAGGTGAATGACAAAGTTTTTCTTTTATCAGTTCAAAGTTGTGCTGACAAGCTGGGGTCCATTGAAATTATCTCCCTTTCTTGGTGAAGTCTGTAATAGGTGCAATGATAGTACTGAAGTCCTTAATGAACTGACGTGCCTCGGGTTGCAATTAAAAGGAAAATTAGTAAAGTCCCAAACTTTAAATCATCTTCCTACTTATTACGTGTTTTTCTTTTGTAGTTATAATTTATGGAAGGAATGCATAAGGAGCACTTGGAGGATTCACCATTCGACCCATGGCAATTTGTCTTCCCAGCCCGTTTAAATTGTAGTTTTTATTTTTAAACTTATTTGGCATACATTCGCCTTTATTGTATGAATTTTATAGTTGCATTGCATGCATTAGATTATGTGGTTAGGGTTAGATGAATGTGGTGGATGATGGGTTGAAGAAATTATTCAAGGAAAGACACCTCAACAAATAGAGCCCAAATGAAGTCTTAGTCCAAGGAAGAGCCCACATTAATAGGTAAGAAAATGCAGGTACAAATGTGGGTGGTCATATGGATTAATGACATGGCAAAATCTAGCCATTGATCAAGATTGGGCGCTGAAGCAAGCTGGAACGTCGATCTGGCGCACGCGGGCAGGCCAATCCATGCTAGGCAGGCGCGCAAGCTTCAATGTTAGGCGCTCGGGCAGCAGGGCGGGGCGCAGGCAGCAACGAGGCACGCGTGCAGCAGCGAATCACGCGGGCCGCTGGGCGCCGTTGATGGCGCGCACCCGGGAAGCGCTCTGGGCCATCAGATGCGCGCGCCAGCTGCCTCCTCCAATCAGACGCGCACCCACGGATGCATTCCACCTTGACCTTCGATTATTTGCATCCAATGGCCTCCATTTCTTCTCCAAATCATGCCAAACCCTCATCCACTTAGGTTGCCTATAAATGCATAGCATTGGTGATTGTTTTACAACTTTTGCTCATTTATAAAACTACTATTTCCCTATTCTTCCAAGGTTGTTTCCTTAGGAGTTTTCCTTGGTTCCATGAACTAAGTGGAGAAGCCCTCTATTGCTAACCTAGCTTGGGTTGCTAGGATAGCTCTTATCTTTTTCCTCCCCTCTCCATTGGGAGTAGGAGTTGAGGACAAAAATCCCGGCCTACGGTGGTCATTTTTTCTACGGGAAAATCATTCACTCGAGAGCTTAAACCGTAAGATCGCTCTACGAGTCCGCCAAGGGTATTTCCTTTACTTTCTTGCCATCATTTTCACACACTTCCACTCTTTACACTTCGGTCACACTCCACCCACACAAGTCACTTTTATATTATAGCATTTTATTTCCCTAATCTTCTTCTCCATTTCTTCACTTTTCCACACACATTTCACACCTCTATTTCTCTTATTTTTATTGCATTTCATAGGTCATTTTCTTATTCATAATCGGCCCCTTTCATATTCACACACCATCACCTCATTTTTCTTGCATTTATTTCCATGTTATTTCATCTCAGTTTTGGTCATTTTCACTACCACACAACCGAGCACTTTCTTGAATATTTTGTGGGTTTGAACACAACCCTTTTCTAAGGGATTTTGTGTCATGAACCTTCGATAGAATAAGGCTAACCCGCGGAAACTTTGCACCTCTGATATTCCAATAGGGATGGGCCAGTCCTTGATGGCCTCGATCTTGCTTTCATCTGCTTCCATCTGCTTCCATCCCATCTTTTGTAAGGATAAACCCTCGAAAGTATAATCTTTATTAGGCAAATGAACACTTCTTCAAATTGTCTAAAAACTTGGCATCCTTAAAGGTATTGAATAGAGTACTCAGATGGTCTAAGTCTATGTTGTAGACCAATATGTCGTTGAAGTATACGACAATAAACTTACCTAGAAACTCCTTTAACACATGGTGTATTAAATGCATAAATGTACTCGGGGCATTTGATAGACCAAATAGCATGACCATCCATTCAAATAGCTCATACTTCATCTTGAAGGCTGTCTTCCACTCATTGTCTTTCTTCATCCTAATTTGGTGGTATTCACTCTTAAGATCAACCTTTGAGAATATTGTCGCTCCACTGAGTTCGTCCAACATATCCTCAAGTTGAGGGATTGGAAATCTATACTTAATCGTTATTTGGTTTATGGCTCTGTTGTCGACGCACATCCTCATCTAGCCATCCTTCTTTGGGACTAGTAAGGTAGGAACTGCACATGGGCTCATGGATTCCCTAATATAGCCCTTATCCAATAATTCTTGTACTTGACTATGCAGTTCCTTAGTCTCCTCAGGGTTCATCGTATAGGCAGGATGGTTTGGTAACATAGCTCTCGGCTGCAAGTCAATTTGATGTTCAATACCAGGCAAAGGTGATAATATGTGTGGTAACTCCTCAGGAAATATGTATTGGAACTGTTTAAGGAAGTTTTAGACTGACGTAGGGATATCTCCTAACTCCTTAACCCTATCTCTGAACATTACCAAAAAGAGGGGTCCCCCTCTAGTACAGATGTCTCTAGTTCTCCCTTTGACATAAAGAGGTAGGCCTTGTCCCTTTCCTTCTTTCTAGCTGCCTCGTCCTTGGCTATTGTGATGACCCAGATGTGTAAGTATGTGTACGATAGCTGCACAAATCGGTACCCTGATGGTGATACGTCTGCGCGGGCGAACTGAAAGGTGACGGGTCGTAAAAAGGGGGTCGTCACAATCCTACATCTCTTGGGGAAGTATGTGGAAATGAAACATATATAAAGAGATCCTCTCAAGATAGCAAGACGCATTTTGGAGCACAATTGACAACGGATCCCATAAGAACTCCGAAGTTAAAAGTGCTTCGGTGAGAGTAGTACCAGGTTGGGTGACCGACTAGGAAGTTCTCACCAAACAAAGCCGTGATGGGAGGATGTTGGGCTACGGCCCAATCCCCAGAATGGACAATATCTTGCTGGAAAAAGGGGCCGTTACAAATGGTATCAGAGCCTGTACCCAACCGAAAATGTGGCCAACGAAGACGTTGGGCCCCCGAGGGGGGGTGATTCTGATGACCCAGATGTCTAAATATGTGTACGATGGCTGCACGAACCGGTACCCAGATGGCGGTACATCCGCGCTGGCGAACCGGAAGGTGACGGGTAGTAAAAAGGGGGTCGTCACAATCCTACATTTCTTGGGGAAGTATGTGGAAATGAAACATATGTAAAGAGATCCTCCCAAGATAGCAAGACGCGTTTTGGAGCACAATTGACAACGGATCCCATAAGAACTCCGAAGTTAAAAGTGCTTCGGTGAGAGTAGTACCAGGTTGGGTGACCGACTGGGAAATTCTTGCCAAACAAAGCCGTGAGAGGAGGATATTGGGCTACGGCCCAATTCCCAAAGCAGACAATATCTTGCTGGGAAAAGGGGTCGTTACAGCTATATTGTTCGGGTGTTAAGGGTAAAAGTTTTATTTTCTTCACTCCAAACTTTAACGAGTAATAGTTTGAATAGTTGTCATGTATCGCCTTTCTATCATATTGCCATAGCCTACCTAAGAGTAAGTGGCTGGCATTCATCGGCACGACGTCACAAAGGACTAAGTCTTTATACTTCTCGATAGTGAACTCAACAGTGACTTGTTTGGTGACCTTCACATCATCCCGGTCATTTAATCATCGTAACTTGTAAGGGTTTGGGTGTAAACTGGTTTCTAAACCTAGTTTTGCTACCATGTCTTTGGAAGCCACGTTGGTGTAACTTCCACCATCGTTGATCAACGAACATACCCAGTCTTTGATGTAGCAGTGACTATGAAAAATGTTCTCTAGCTGACAGTTCTCTTTCGAGGTCTTTGATACGAGGACTCGTCGTATGACCATTAGTAAAGGTCCTTCTTGGGCATGGAAAACTTTGTCATCCAGCTCACTTTCCTCGACAGCCTCCTCTACTTGTTCATCCTCCCTTTCTACTTCTCTTGTGCTCTCTCTGAGTACCATTACACGTCGGTTTGGGCTCTAAGCTGCCATATGTCTTAGACCAAGACACTTAAAGCACTTAATTTCTTTGGTTTTTGTCTGGTTTGCGTCAGCCACTGCTGGCTTACTATCTTCTTCCTTAGTAGGCAAACTTCAAGTAAAAGGCTTCTTTCCTTCTACCTTACTAAGTGTCTTATTGGCATCCTGGGTTTTGGGGGTAAATTTGTTGTGGACGGGTGCCTTCTTGTTTCTCTTTAGTTGTTTCTCAACTTTCAAGGCTAGTTGCACCACTACGTCCATCGAATCCAATGGTTGTAACTCCACTATGTCACAAATATCTCAGTTTAATCCCAATGAATCTAGCTATCACCTGCTCCTCAGGATCATTTAGTCCTCTGTAGATTTTGAGTGTCTCAAATTCTGTGAGATACTCCTCCACAGTTTGCCCATGTTGTCTTAGGTTTTGCATTTGCAAGAATAGTTCCTGCTTGTAGTGACTGGGCACAAATATCTTCCTCATGAGATCCTTTATGGCTCTCCATGTAGTGATAGGCTCCTCCTCATTCCGTCTCCTCTGAGCCTTGAGGTTATCCCACCACAATGAAGCATAACCAGTTAACTCAACCGCCACTAGTTGTATCTTTACTGTTGTGCCCCGTAGGCCCATTACACGATCCCAAACCCGAGTCCACAATTTAACTAACACACTTGTCTCTTTTGCAGGTCATGGTTCGTGTGAAGACCTGGAGGACACCGTGGATGACTTGAAGTGGGAGATTAAAGCTGGGGACGTTGACCAACCAAAGCATCTCATCATATGGAAAGACTAAAGAGGCACCTTAATGCTCACATGGGAATTTGTCTTCCCGAGCTTAGATATTTGTTACTTTTTTAAAATTTCAAACTTATTGGCAAACGTTGGCCTTCTTGTTTAAACATTATTATATGCATGTTAGGATTAGATGCATGTGTAGGATTAGATGAATGTTATAATTAGTTGGTGGCTTGGTTTGGCCCATTGAAGTTGAAGACATGACTCAAGCCCAAATGATGGCCCATCATCCCCCTCCAAGCTCAAGCCCAAGCTCAATCCCACCATTAGGTCTATATATTCATGGCATTGGTGTTTATAACTTTTTTGGGATGATTTTTATGAGCACCCACGGATTTCTGTCTCAATAGAAGAAAGCTTGGAGCAAGGAGCTTCCAAGGTAAGCTCGGTTGACAACAACCGAGGGGTTGCGCCGCCGAAACCGATCTTCAAGCTTGGTAGCTTGTAAGAACGGATTTGCCATCTTCTTCTCCATTCTTTTGAGAGTGGAAAGCAGCAAGAAGTGGCTGTAACC
This sequence comes from Begonia masoniana, assembly GCA_022432975.1. Taxonomy (NCBI): domain Eukaryota; kingdom Viridiplantae; phylum Streptophyta; class Magnoliopsida; order Cucurbitales; family Begoniaceae; genus Begonia; species Begonia masoniana. The sequence continues at coordinate 14,488,619 of CM039507.1, read as the reverse complement.
GATTCCTTGAATCGAGTTCTCTTCCTTGGAAGAAACTTTTGCCAAAAGCTCCATTGAAGCACTCAATGGCCGATTCTTGGAAAACAGTCCATAAATCCTTCATCTCAACAAATCTGGACCACGTTTTTCACCAGCACACATCTCACTCACTTAACAAGACTCACCTAAAATTTTGTTAAATTCCAAGCACGTTTGATATTTCGTTTGCATTATTTATTCTCAGATTTGTCAGTTTTGTGTCACCTGGGAACGAACGGTCTTCTTCGAGTTCTTGAGTCCTATTTTCAGGTCGGAGCTCAACATCTGAGCTTGGATAGCTCCCGTGGGGTGAGAGAAACCAGATCGGTTTGGTTTTCCAAACCCATTTGGTTGCCCAAAAATGAGGCACCAAAACCGATTGCTTGCTGTTCTTCATTTCGGTTTGCTGTTCTTACTGTTTTTGCTTTTCATCTTGTTTTATTTTCTTACAAAAACGATTTCCAGAATGTTTATTAGTTGTCTGCAACTTTGAGCTTGAGTTTTTGAAAATTATTCCACCATTTTCGTGTTGCTTGTTTTCCTTCCTCTTTTCGTAGAACATTGGCTAACAAACTATGTACTTGTTGTTTTTATTTCCTTTTCGGGTTAGTTGATTTGGTTGCTGTGTGTTTACTTTTGCTACATTATGAACATATTCTAATAGTTCCAGATCTGAGCATATAACATCATTTTCGTGACTAGTTTTCTTGTTTAAGATAAGGGTTTTTCAAAAAAAAAAATCAGAAAACGGTTTATGTAAAGTTAAAATTGTTCTAGTTTGCTGCTATTTGCATACTTCCAAATCCAAACTTTATATATGTTTGTAGCTGCTGTTTGAGTACAATAATCTGTTGAAAGCATCTTCATTTAAAATTGAATTATATTGGTAAAGTAAACGTTGCTAAAAGGAGCAAAAGCTAAGTAAAGTGCACAACCTAAATTGTACCCCACTTTTGGTGTTGCTTTATGTCGCTTTCACTGTATGCTTTGATGAGAATTTAAATAATAACATTTTGTTGATAAGCTAATTAGTTGCATCTTCATGTTTAGGTTATATATAACAAGTTCACTAAGATGTTAAAGAGCATGCACGAATCGGTTGTTATCATTTAATGGATTTAAAACTTGTTTGTTATCAAATTTGACCTTTCCCCCTAAAAATAGCCATAACTTTGGCTACGAGTGTCAGTTTTTTTATGCCACCTGGCAAATCGAAGCTATCAAAAAAATCTACAACGGTGCTGCATGCTATGCCTATGACAATCATGTTTTGATCCCAAAAAATGTTGTCTAAGCCCTCAAAAATGCATTTTAAGATTTCTAGGTTTGAATTCTACTAGTTAGGTTCACTACTTGTCCTTCCCTAACACTCACGGATCAACTACAACCTAGCTCAATTGCCTTCCTCAAACCTTATAATAAATCACATGAATTAAGACTAGGAGTGGAATTAACTGAGAGCTAAACCAAGATATGAATCAAGAACCGAACTGAGGCAAGGACCTTCCCCAACCCGAGGCTCACTCCCCTCAAGACGGAGAGTCTAGCATGCAAGGACAATTGGATAGCCTTAGCAAAAAAGTCAACCTTATAGGCCAACAACTAAAAGACTTAACCCTTAGCATGAAACACATAATGGAAGTCCTTACTACGAGAAGTCCAAATGAAGCATCCCGAGAACCCCCACCCCCACTTACATTTAGACCTGGAAATCCTATGAGCCGATTTCAAGAACCAAATCCCACCTTGGACGAAGAAAGACCTGAATATCCTAGGAGAAGAAACCCACTTTATGAGGAGGACGAAGAATGGACCTTAGATGGGGAAGAGACTTGTCGGCCAAGTAGAAGAAAGGACTACGAGGACCTTAGAAATGTAAAGTTACATATACCCCTATTTGATGGCACATGCGATGGAGATACCTTCCTAGAATGGATGGATAAGGTAGAAAAGATCTTTGACTATTATGAGTACTCCGATAAGGTAAAGATCCAATTAGTATCCATAGAGCTATCGGGATATGCGGCCCTCTGGTGGTCCAATATCAAGCTCCAAAGACGACGGATAGGAGATACTTCCATTACTACATGGAGAACAACGAAGTCACTCATGACTAAGAGGTTCATACCCACCCACTACCGTCAAGATCTATTCCTTCAAATTCAAAACCTACAACAAGTAACTCGATCCGTTGAGGCTTACCTAGCCAAATTTGAAACTCTAAGGATACGAGTAGATATGGAAGAACAGGAGAAGCAGGTTATTGCTAGATTCATTCAATGATTGAATAGAGACATAGGAGATCCAATTGAAATACACCCGGCAGAGTCCTTAGATGCAATAGTTCATATGGCCATGAAGATTGAGCGACAGCTCAATAGAAAGAGAAAATCCACTTACACTCCTAAGTTTACCGCCAACATTCCTCCTAAAGTCATCCCTAAGCCACCCGAGCCAATCAAGCCCTTTGACAAGGCTGAAGGAAAGAAGTCTTTTAACCATAGTTGGCCACTTAAGGAATCCAGTAGCAAAACCTTAGTCGATAAAGTCAGCCCACTTAGAGTAAGAGAAATCAAGTGTTATAAATGTCAAGGTCTGGGTCATTACATGGCTCAATGTCCGAATCAATGAGTGATGATTATCAAGGAAGATACAGGAGAAGTCGAGAGTGAGGATGACCACAAGGTAGGAGTAGAGGACAAAGATGTCGAGGAGAGTGACACTGAGGACGAAGTCGTACGTGCTCCCGAAGGACCCTTGTTGATGGTTAGGAGACGAGTCCTCGTGACTAAGAGTTCAAGAGAGGATTGCTAATGTGAGAATATCTTCCATAGTAGTTGTCTTATCAAGGATAAGTTATGCTCTTTAATTATAGACGGAGGAAGTTGTGCCAACATGGCATCCTACGAGTTAGTTCAGAAGCTAGGATTAGAGACAACTACACATCCCCACCCTTATAAGTTACAATGGTTAGATGATAGGGATGATGTCAAGGTCTCTCGACAAGTGAGAGTAGATTTTGCTATAGGAAAATATCAAGATTCAGTTTTATGCGATGTCGTACCCATGAGTGCCAGCCACTTACTTCTTGGACGACCTTGGCAATTTGATCGTAGTGCACACCACAATGGACGTTCCAATTACTATTCCCTCAAGTTTGGTGATAAGATAATTAAGTTAGCACCCCTAACCCCCGAGGAAATATCAAAAGACGATGCCGCTAGAAAAGAAGCAAAGAACAAAGCTAATCTTTATATGACTAGATCGAAGATAGAGGCATCGATGCTTCGAGGAGATCCCATGATCTTAATATTATTTTGAGATAGAGTTATGGAGCTAGGAGTAATCCCTGACCCCGTGAAGAAGTTACTCAATCAATTCCAAGACGTGTTTCCTGAAGAATTACACCAAGGACTACCACCTCTGCGTGGTATAGAACATCAAATTGACCTCATCCCCGGAGCCACACTACCTAATAGACCGGCCTATAGAATGAACCCCGAGGAGACCAAGAAACTCCAAGATCAAGTTCAAGAATTGTTGGATAAATGATACATACAAGAATCCATGAGCCCCTGTGCAGTTCCCTCACTTCTGGAACCCAAGAAAGACGGTACAATAAGGATGTGCATTGATAGCCGAGCCATGAATCAAATTACCATAAAATATAGATACCTTATTCCGAGGCTCGAGGATATGTTGGATGAGCTCAGTGGAGCCTCTGTATTTTCTAAGGTGGACTTTAAGAGTGGTTACCACCAGATAATAATGAAAGAAGGTGACGAGTGGAAGACGACCTTCAAAACTAAGTACGGGCTTTTTGAGTGGATGGTGATGCCCTTCGGGTTATCTAATGCGCCCAGCACTTTCATGAGACTCATGCATCACATTCTAAAGGATTTCCTAGGAAAATTTATCGTTGTTTATTTTGATGACATTCTAGTGTATAGCCTAGACCTTCCACAACACCTCAACCATCTTAGTGCACTTTTCCAAACCCTCCAAAAGGCTCAATTATTTGGAAATCTAAGCAAGTGTTCATTTGGCCAAGACAAAGTTTACTTCTTAGGGTTTGTGATCTCTAAGGATGGTATGGAAGCCGACACCTACAAGATTAAGGCCATTAAGGATTGGCCTACCCCCAACTCTATAACCGAAGTCCGTAGCTTCCATGGTCTGGCCTCTTTTTATAGGAGGTTCATAAAAGACTTTAGCTCAACAGTCTAACTGCTCACTAATTACACTAAGAAGAGGAAAGAGTTTACTTGGATCCCGACTTGCCAAAAGAGCTTTGAGCTAATCAAGGACAAGCTATGCCACTCGCCAGTGTTATCACTCCTTAATTTTAACAAAGTATTTGAAATTAAGAGTGATGCTTCCGGAGTTGGCATTGGAGCCGTACTCATGCAAGAGGGGAAACCCATTGCATACTTTAATAAGAAACTGAAAGGATTCGTGCTCAATTACTCCACGTACGATAAAGAATTTTATGTCGTTATTACAGCATTAGAACACTGGCAGCATTACCTCTTCTCATGAGAATTTGTTATCCATACTGACCATCAAACTTTACGATATATCAAGGGTCAGCACAAGTTAAATAAGAGGCATGCTAAGTGGGTGGAATTCTTGGAGAGGTTTCTGTACATTCTGAAGTATGTGAAAGGGGAAACAATGTAGTCACTGATGCACTTTCGAGGAAACGCATTCTTCTTACCGAGTTAGGGACTTGATTCTTTGGATTTGAATGGATCAAGCATAATTACGAATCTGACCCTGACTTCGGATCTTATTACACCAAGTGCAAGGAAAAGGCTGAAGGAGAATATCGACTTATGGACAACTATTTATTAAGGGCAGGAAAATTATGTATTCTGCAAGGAAGCTTAAAGCGATGACTTGTAAAAGAAGCCCATTGTGGATGATTAGCGAGTCATTTCGGGGAGAAGAATACCCTCGATATGCTTAAGGAACACTTCTATTGGCCACATATGAAAAGAGACGTGCACCGCTTGGTGGAGACATCTGTCGTGTGCAAGAAAGCCAAGAGTAAGGTTCTACCACAAGGCTTATATATGCCCTTACCTGTTCCCTCGCACCCTTGGACTGAAGTTAGTATGGACTTCATTTTGGCATTGCCACGAACTGCTCGTAATAAGGATTCGATCATGGTGGTTGTGGATCATTTCTCTAAGATGGCACATTTCATTCCTTGTGCAAAAACGGATGATGCCTTCTCCATAGCTGGCCTATTTTTCAAAGAAATCATTCGCCTACATGGCATACCGCATTCCATAGTGTCGGACCGGGATACTAAATTTTTAAGCACCTTATGGACCACTTTGTGGAAGAATTTGGGGCCAAAATTGTGTTTTAGCACATGTTTTCACCCCCAACCTGATGGGCAAACAGAAGTTGTTAACATAACCTTAGGCTCCCTCTTACGCAGTATTGTAGGTAAGAAACTATCCAGTTGGGATGTAGTCCTTCCCGGATTGGAATTTGCTTACAATTGCACCCTTCATTCCACTACTGAGCAATCGCCCTTTGAGGTTGCCTATGGGTTTAATCCTTGTACACCATTGGACCTTGTTCCTTTGCCATTTACTGAACTAGCCAACCCATCAGGAGCGAGCAAGGCTGAATAGATTAAGAAATTACATGAGGGCGTGCGTCAAGCCATCGAGAAGAAAAATGCGAGCGTGGCCAAACGAGTAAACAAAGGTCGAAAAGAAGTTATCTTCAATGAAAGAGATTTGGTTTGGTTGCACCTACGAAAAGATAGATTCCCCGACAAAAGGAAATCTAAGCTTCTTCCTCGTGCGGATGGACCCTTCAAGGTGTTGCAGCGGATCAATAACAATGCTTATAAGATTGAACTGCCTGGAGATTACGGAGCATCGGCAACGTTCAATGTCATGGACCCATCACCCTATATAAGCGATGAAGAAAACTCTGAGAGGCCTGAATTAAAGGATTTGAGCTCAAATCCTCAATCACCTGGGGAGGATGTTGTGCCCCGTAGGCCCATTACACGATCCCAAACCTGAGTCCCACAATTTAACTAACACACTTGTCTTTTTTGCAAGTCATGGTTCGTGTGAAGACCTGGAGGACACCGTGGATGACTTGAAGTCGGAGATTAAAGCTGGGGACGTTGACCAAACAAAGCATCTCATCATATGGAAAGACTAAAGAGGCACCTTAATGCTCACATGAGAATTTGTCTTCCCGAGCTTAGATATTTGTTGCTTTTTTGAAATTTCGAACTTATTAGTAAACGTTGGCCTTCTTGTTTAAACTTTATTATATGCATGTTAGGAATAGATGCATGTTAGGATTAGATGAATGTTAGGATTAGTTGGTGGCTTGGTTTGGCCTATTGAAGTTGAAGACATGACTCAAGCTCACATGATGGCCCATCATCCCCCTCCAAGCTCAAGCCTAATGCATGTTAGGAATAGATGCATGTTAGGATTAGATGAATGTTAGGATAGTTGGTGGCTTGGTTTGGCCTATTGAAGTTGAAGACATGAGAAGCCCAAGCCCAAGCCCACCATTAGGTCTATATATTCATGGCATTGGTGTTTGTAACTTTTTTGGGATGATTTTTATGAGCACCCATGGATTTCTCTCTCAATAGAAGAAAGCTTGAAGCAAGGAGCTTCCAAGGTAAGCTCGGTTACAACAACCGAGGGGTTGCGCCCCCGAAACCGATCTTCAAGCTTGGTAGCTTGTAAGAACGGATTTGCCATCTTCTTCTCCATTCTTTTGAGAGTGGAAAGCAGCAAGAAGTGGCTGTAACCGATTCCTTGAATTGAGTTCTCTTCCTTGGAAAAAACTCTTGCCAAAAGCTCCATTGAAGCACTCATTGGCCGATTCTCGGAAAACAGTCCATAAATCCTTCATCTCAAGGAATCTGGACCACGTTTTTCACCAGCACACATCTCACTCACTTCACAAGACTCACCTAAAATTTTGTTAAATTCCGAGCACGTTTGATATTTCATTTGCATTATTTATTCTCGGATTTGTCAGTTTTGTGTCACCCGGGAACTAACAGTCTTCTTCAAGTTCTTGAGTCCTATTTTCAGGTCGGAGCTCAACATTTACTTCTCTCCGAGTATCCATAGTACTCGAATACTTTCTCAACCTTTTCAACCCAATCGAGGAATGCATCTCTATTGCAAGTCTCGTTGAATGAGGGAATGGTTAACTTAAAATGTTTAAGGTCCTCATTGTCTCTACGTCGGTTAGGAATATAATCTTCATCTTCTTCGGTCCATTCACCAACCAAATGTTCTTGGTTTCGAAACCTTCTCCAAGGGGAAACATTGGTTCTTGGAAATCCGGTTCGGTTCTTCTTCTAAACATTGTTTCTTGGAAATTTGGTTCGACTCTTCCCCTATGCATGGTTCCATACTATCCAAGAGGTGGTTCATCTTTTGGTTAAGGTCATCAAGTTGACTTAAGAAACTTGACTCACCTATTTGGGGGTTTTGAGTCTCGGTTTAAGGCACTTCCTCGTACCAATTTTGATCATGACTTAGGTTATAGTTAATTCAATTTCTAGTTGTCATTCTATTGGATCTACTTAATCCTAAAGTTTTAGGAGGTGTTATCAATAACTTTGCTAGAAATATGATTAACATAAACTAAAATAGCAATAGAATAAATCAATCTTCTTCGATAAACACTAAATATCGATTAGAAATAAGTTTAACAATCCAAAGTGATATGAATGAACAAGCAAAAATGAATCAAAATCACACAATGGAAGCACTTTGTTCTCTGATACCAAATGACACAGTTTGGTCTTGCAAAACCGAGGTTAATGCAAAGACAAACACAAAGGGTCAGTAGAACACCCCAAAGATAGCAAGCAAAATATAGGCAAATCAACTCCAAATGCTATGAAATTTTAAAGGTGATGAGTGATGAACCAAACGCTAAAATTTCAAGTGAAAATAAGCTAAAACGAAAGAGATATGCAAGAACTCATGTGGCTTGTCCGATAGGCAACTTATGGCACCTTTAGTTAATGCAATCTTCCAAGGAAGATTACAACAGCGTAAGGGCTTGGTTTCCCATTTTTTTCTGCTTTCCAGCCTTAGAAGGAGTGGAGAGAAATAAGGCCTCAAAGCAACCAAAAGCTTGGAAGACAATGGAGGCTAACTCCACTCGGATGTCGCTCACTGAGGCTTACCTTGGAGAGTCGATTGCTCCTTTGGTTTGAGAGGAAAATCCACTTTCTATTAATCAAAAAAACTAAATGTTACAAATGCAAAAAATGAAGCTTAAATATGACTTAAGGTGGCTAACGTTTTGGGCACCAAATAAAGCTAGCTATTGGAGGGTGCCACAGCTGCGTGCGCGGGTGAGCGAGGATGCTTCAGCCATCCTACGTGGACGTCCATGTATAAGCCATTGTAACATCCAAGCTGGAATAGGGCTGAGCTGGAGGAATTCAAAAATAGAAGAAGGATCTAGAACAACTCGACCATCGTAAGGTTGAGAGTTTGTCTGTATGCGCTGATCGATGGCCGCGGTGCTGGACATGTAACATCCAAAAATTTCATATAACGTACGTAGCCTTAGTTATGAGAGTTTAACGGTAATCTTAAAGTTCTTTTAAGTATAAGAGTTAGAGGTGAAAAGTGGAAAAGAATTTTTGAAAATTTAGAGAGTAAACCATAGAATAATGTAATATATGGTGTAGTTGTGTTTTAGGGTAATGAAAGGTAAAGTAGAAAGGATAAATTTGAAGAAAATGTAAAGGAGAGTGATGCCTTTCACGTTGAAGAGAAGTAAAAGTGGAAGGAGGGGATTGTTTTACAAATTTCAATAATATTGTGGAAAAAATTAAAAGGGGAGAAAAAGTTGTGTTTTAAATTTGGTAAAGTGAGTGGTTGAAAGGCAAAATAATCTTCTTCCTCTCCTTCCTCTCCACGATTTTGCAGCACAATTTGAGGGTTTCTCCACCTCCATTTCTTCAAGTTTTTGCAGGGATTAAGGTTTGTTTTTGGATGGGTTTTGTTGGTAATGCATCTAAGTGAAGTTTGTTAGTGTTTTGGTTGAGTTTTGTGTAAGTTTGGTTAGGATTTGGAAACCCTAATGGGCAACCTCCAAATTTTCTTTTCCTTGGTGAGTTTTCTTCATATTTTCGATGGTTTAAACATAGAATAGGTTGGTTTAAGTTGTTTAGGTAGTTAGATTGGAGATTTTGTGGAAGTTGGAGAAAAACTAGATTTTTGTGTTAAGTGGCCGATTCTGTTTTGGTGTAATTCGATTTGGCCATGTTCTTTGGTTGCTAAATTTAATTGCTTCAATGGATAGTAGACATGTAGAGGTTTACGGAATGGGGTGGAATGTTTAAATCCGTTGAAAAATGAGTAAGTTATGGCCGATTGAAGTTGGACGATGAAAAGTGTAGAAAAATCGGGTTTTAGGGTTTTAAACTTTAAGTGGTTTAAATTGTTGTTAGTTTTGGTTTAGGTATTCCTTAGAATTTCTTAGAGTGTTACTAAGTTAATTTCCCTATATTTGTTAGGTTGACGAGCAAGCAGTTAGCGTAGTCGACGTAACTGAATACGTGCAGAGTAACCAGATAAGTAGTGGAGTGTGTGCGTTTGCCTTCGAGCCTATACCATGGAATGGTAGGGTTAATGGTTGGTTGTTTGTTTTGTTTTGCGTTTGAGCATGGTGTGACATGCATCATTGTTTTCGAACTACAAAAAATGAGTTTTGAACACGATTTTGAATGGTGAGCCTGAAACAGAATAAGATAAGAATAATTGCAATGGTGTCTCAGGTGGAGTCGCCTAATCGCGTAGGTTGCTAGGGTAGCACTTGCGATGGGCTCTACCAGAGATGTACGCTGAAAGTATGTAAGTTTTCGTGATTATGAACAGGGTTCTATGATCGACGTGGGAAGGGATCGTGTATGGCCGTCCAATGGGCGGGACCCGGATGGGAGCTGTCCGATCTCACTCTGTTGGGTCAAAGCATGGCAGTCCAATGAACGGGGCTCGGACGTATGCCTCTTTGATCCATACCGAAAAGTGAAAGAATAATGAAACGAAAACGAAACAAGAACAACTGAGCGAGTAGAAACTGCATATGTTAGGGGTTGAGTGTGTGCATTGTGTTTGTTTCGTTTTTACATTCATTATTCCCTACTTACTAAGCATTAGGCTTACGTTTTGTGTTCTGTAGTGTAGGTGACGACGTGTTTGCAGGTGAGCTTGATGAGGGTGGTCAGGATTAGGTGCAGTCGGTGACACACGAGGTATGCCGATGCAAGTAATTGTTGGGGCGGCGTGGCCATTGGTTGCTGGGAGGCGTGGGATTTGGTAGTTTTGTTGGATTTTGTTTTTATAAATGATGATGGTTTTATGAACCTTGTGAATATTGTTTGGGCAATTGTTGTACGTATTTGTTTTCAAGGTGTTGGTTTTCCAAACATTAACTGTTATGCTGCTCGAGTTTATTTAACAAAGCATTGTTGTTTGCATGAATTTTCACGTTTTTGCTGACGTTTTAAAGTCAAGTTTCCAGGATTTTCATGGGTCGAGAAGTAGAAAATGTCGGGAAAAGTCTTAGGTAAGTTTTAAGTGTTTTGGTAGGTTGAAATGTGAAGAAAATTGAGAAGAAGAAGAAAAAGGTGCAAATGGTGTGCTGGTGGCCAAGGAATAGGCGCGCAGGCTGGGGAGGGAGCGCGCGGGCACGGCTATGGCGCAAGCAGCGTGCGCGCACAACGCCCAGCGCCAATCGATCGGCAAAATCTACTATTCCCTGCCTAGCAACCCGAGAGATTGCCGATCGAACGGCACCTCGCGCGTGCGGAATTGCGAGCGCGCGGCACGCTGCCTGGGCGACCAGCGCACTGGGTGCGCGCGCACGGCGCTCATGGTGGCCAATCCAATTTTGTTTCAAATTTTTCCTACTTCAAATATGTTTTGACCCGACCTTTTCTGACACGTTTGGCACGTATTTTACGCACATTTTCCAACCATTTTTAGGGTTCGGAAAAACTCAAAAATCGAGTCAAAATTTTATCGAAAATTATTTTAAACTTCATTTTAAACATGGTAAGGGTGAGCAAAGTAGCGCACTGAGTCGGAGTGGGTTTGGGGGGCGTTACAGGACAAGTCAGCAATCCAGGCGCGCGCCACTCAGCAGTTCCTGTCCATGTCGCGTCAGTGATCCGTGTGCGCTCTTCAATACATCTATTGTACACGCCAAGCCTCCCTCATGTTTTTCTGCCGGTATGTATGTTCTTTCGCGTGCAAGCCACCTGGTTCTTCACTCCTCGGCCGCAACTTCCTTTTGCACGTGCTAACCATGCACATCATGCACACCGAACCTTGGCCACCCATGCTATCCTAAAACTAACATGCATGCATACAAATAACAAGGCTAATGTTTACCAAAAAACTACGAGAAGGCCAATGTTTTCTAAAATTAAACAAATACAAAGTTGTTCAGTTACATAGAATTGATTATGGAAAGATAAATTCCCTCTTGAGCGTGCGGTCATCCGGCAAGCGGCTCTCGTGTTAGAACATGCGTCGACTTGTCCATGTCTAGAGAATTTAGCTCCCATTCCAAGGAATCAAAGAGGCCTGCACCTACAAAAATAGTACACATGTCAATAAAAAGGATAGATGGTGAATGTGTCTTTGTTTGGGATCGAGTTACAGGCCTATGAGGCATATCAATTACCAACATTTAAGACAGACATATACCATTACCAGCAAGAACTTGCTCAAACCCATTGAATGCATGATTGATTTGAAGTGATATTGAGAGTGGCACCAGAGTCAAGGTACCACTATGAGAGATTTGTAGAAGGTGAGTTTGTAGAAAGTTGTGCGTTCATTGTTTTTGGCAAGTTAGGTGTGAAGAATGGATTGGAACGGTGGTAAAAGATGACAACTGTACCACAAAGTTAATGAAAAAGTTAAAGCAGATTCTTACTTATCTAGATGAAATTAATAAGCAAGAAGCAAACTTTGAATTTCTTCATATGAACTCGCATCAACACAGCTAGTAATACAAGTTACAAAAACATTATACTCACAACCGAGCCTTTCCAAAAGATAAATAATCTCGTCCTTATGAACAACAAGGCTATTACAAATGAATTGCAGCCTCTGAAGATATACTTGGACTAAGATGTCATCCTTAAAAATGTTGTGAAGTTGACTCTGAAGCTCAGTCAGCCAAGCTAAAGACGCAGATGAATAAATCTGAGTTAGGGCTACCATGTTAGTTTTGTAGAAAAGAGGAAGAAGTAGAAAAGATCTATTCTCTTAAGAAATTATTTTTATTGAATCAATTCATGCAAAAGCACGCTAAATACATATAGGGATGAGAGGCGCACCATCTTTAGCTAATGGTATAGCTGGCAGAGTAAAATATAAATTAATTTATTTAAATATACAAAATTATGTATGGGCTATCAAAACTTTGCTCAATGATTCAAAATTAAGAGACTGCATCATTTTCATAGTCAATTAGCCGTGTACCTTACTGTAAATTTGATTTTTCACTAAAGAACAAAACACATTGAAATAAATCATCATGTTACAAGACAAGAAATTAATAAAGGGATTGTCAAGATAATGCATATTTCTTCAAAGCATCTAATCGTTTCAATGAAGCCATTACATCCCCAATTCATATAGATTTCTTTTCAGCAATATTGGAGTAATTGATAGTTGTAACACCCGACATTTCGGCCAGATGATTTTCTGACCATTTTCATTGTCACCCTCTTATTTAACCCTTATGATTTAAAATTTAATGTTAAGACAAATTTATTACAAGTTGAGTAAAACTAGGTTGGGTGGCAGTTTTGTAATTAAAATCGATGGATTTAGTATAAATAGGAAATGGAAACCTTAAACCTCATTTATTACCACTGTAGCCGACATTCCCTCTCGGCGATTCCTTCTTTCCCAAGTTCTTGCTCTCGGCTACCAGAACTTCCCTTTACCGACGGCTGGTTCGAGCTTGCTCTTCTCTGCAAATCCACACCCGAGGTATGAAATGGACAATGTAGTCATTCATTAGTAAATAGAGCTCTGTTTTCAGCTCGGCATTGAGTTCGGATTTTTTTTAGCAGTGGCCGAGTAGTTTATGACTTTTAAAATCTGAGAGTAGAAATGTCATCCCGAATCGATTCTGAACATTTTAAGTAACCAACTCGGATTTAATCAATGGTAAAACCTGTCCACCTAGTTTCGGATTTCAGACTGCAGTGTGTCAAACAGAGGAATCGGAATGACTTTAGCTATTAGATCCTAGGATGCTTTATGATTAGGACTATTAGGACTTTGTTTTAACTACTGTAATGTACATGTTTTAGGTGAAGAAGTTTAAAGGAAAGAAACTCGGATTGCTAAGGAATCCAGGTAAGTGAATGTGTTAAGATTTCCGGCCACTAGGGCCCTACACCGCAAGGGTATTAGGAAATCACTGAGATGTTAGCTTATTGACTATGATTTGTCATTTCTACGATATGAAGAAGTTGTGTAAGTAAATGTAAAGTTACATGATGTTTTACTTTTCCTCATGATATGACTTCTCTCTATGAACTTTATGTCTATGCACTGTGTCCCTGTTATGATTAAGTTGAGAACATGAAAAGCAAATGTAACCAAGATTAAGTGCAGAGCGGGGAAAGACTATGTTATGTATGACTCGCGAATTCTCCCACTGGTGGAGGCCGAGTTAATGATATGTATGACTCGCGAAATCTCCCACTGGTGGAGGCCGAGTTAATGATATGTATGACTCGCGAAATCTCCCACTGGTGGAGGCCGAGTTAATGATATGTATGGCTCGCGAATTCTCCCACTGGGGAGGCCGAGTGATGTATCATGATTGCCGCGATAGGCAAATGATTATGTACGACTGCCGCGATAGGCAAATGACTATGTACCCCTGTCTTCCTCCCTCGTTCCCTGCCTTAATACATGTTATGTAAATGGTAAAGATGAACATGAATGATGAATGGTTTATGAACTTATGTCTCTTTAAATTGTGTACTCATGTATATCTGTCAGCATGCATTCCTTACTAAGCATTAGGCTTATAGTTAAACCTTATGGTGTAGGTGAAGAAGGTTCAGGTGAGGATGTTATGTGCAAAGAGGATGCTTAAGGCTGGTTGCTGGAGGATGCTCAAGGTGACAGTGCGGGACTGGAGAGGCGATTTATGACCCCTGGTTAAAACTCTTATGTTACAATATGTTAAAGAATATGGTAGTTTAAGTAGGATGAGATTATTTTAAAACGTTGAGCTTTGAAACTGTCTAGTGGATCACTGAGTCAGGGAATGATTATATAGATTTATAAATGGTCTGTTGCTTAAGTCTTCCGCTATATGCATTTTGAATGAGTTGTGTTTTCTTTCTGTTGGAAGGAGTCGTTTGATGATTTAGAGTTCTCTACCGTAAGACGGAAGCTGGAAGAGGTAGTCTTCCGGCTGACGTCATCGGCAGATGCCGAAAGAATAGCTGTTGATGGTTTAGTCTTCCGGCTGACGTCATCGGCAGATGCCGAAAGAATAGTTGTTAATGGTTTAGTCTTCCGGCTGACGCCATCGACAGATGCCGAAGGGTAATTGTTTGATGGTTTAGTCTTCCGGCTGACGTCATCGGCAGATGCCGAAGGATAATTGTTTGATGGTTTAGTCTTCCGGCTGACGTCATCGGCAGATGCCGAAGGGTGGTTGTTTGATGGTTTAGTCTTCCGGATGACGTCACCGGAAGATGTAAAATGTGTTTTGTCGTTTAGCGACCGGATGATATTTTAATTTAGCACGCGAGGCCCACGTGCCCACCGGAAGATGTCTTCTTTTAGGCGATGTTAAACGAGTCACGCGTAATGCACGTGATGACCGGACGACTAAATTACTGAGGGTTGTCAATGCATGCAACCCATGCAAAACCCGTGTGGTATTATGTTAAGAGAATTGAGGGCACCTCCTCTTTTCCCGAAATTGTCAAGAAGCCAATGACCGAGTCTAGTCGCTCGACTCTGTGAGGGTTGAGCCGACGAGGCGTGGGAAGTCGGGCACGAGAGGGTTCGTCTTCCTTAATGGTTCTGCGTTTCTATTACCAGTTAAAAAAAAAATATGTTGAATGTGAAAGTCTGTTGAGAGATAGTAAGTTAATGTAATAATAGTAAAAGTCAAGCAAACAATTAATGAAAGAATATGAACACGTGACGGCTCCTGGCCGGGGTCGTTACAATAGTTATTCTTCTCCATCTTAAGGGGAGTATTAAGAGATATATGGATGCTAATGTGTATTAGTTATAGGTTTTGATATATTATCGATGCTGTCAATACCAATTATCTTGTCTTTTTTATTGTTTGCAAATAAAACATGACCCTTTCTTTTATTGATTGAATTACATTACCATCCTTTTTAAAGGGGCACACAAAAGCTTTATGTTGCAACAGTGAAAAGTAGAAAGTCCTACAAAAAACTTCTTGTAGACCTTTTAGTCTGATTTATAACCTAGACAGGCCTTTTCAAAGCTCTACATATTCTCTTACCTAGAAGCATATTTATATTTTCCTTCTATCTGTGAATTTAACCAAGGTTGCATGCAAATCATTGCTTTTATCCTTTAAAATCATAATTTTGCTATCTAATGAAGAAACTATACTACGATGCTTCTTTATCATTTCAACGTTGTTCTTCCTTAGCGAATTCTATTTTGATTTCACCTCAATGCATTGTTTATGCAATTTTTCAAAGGCTCTAATAGTTCCTTTTCATTATAATTAACATTGGAATTGATAGAAGAGTCTCAAAACTCGTATTCTTTGGCCATGAAGCACATTTTAGCAACCAACTCTTCTGTGGAAGAGGAATCACAATCACTATCATACAAGTTGCTTTTATTGTCTTCTTCTTGAAAGTTTTTGATGTCTTCTTTGCATAGGGAGAGTTGGCCTTGAAGTGTCTAAGTTTTATGCATTTTAAGTAAGTTGCCTATTTTTTTATGCACGATCTCCCCTTGAGATCCCTTTACCTCATCTTCTTCATTTTTCATGTCGCGATGACTCTTCGATGAGGTTTTGGGCACCTACTTCTGTTTCCTTTTCTCTTGCTCATTTGTCATTATAGTGATCTCATGTCTAATGAGAGGTCTGATTAGCTCTTCTATATTTAGAATTTTAAGATCACGTTGTAACGCCCGGGTTTTCGGATCTTAGGATTTTCTAATTTCTTAGGTTATTTTCGTAAAATAGCAAATTAAAGTATTTTCTTGAGCGGGATGTTTCCTTAGAGCCCTAGGAATTTATGAGAATTTTTAGAGGAATAAGTGAAATTTTAGAAACCCAAATCGAAAAGAGTAATGTTAGAGTTCCCGTTTTAACCTTTTAGTATGTTAATTCGTAAAAATAGCAAAATAAGTCTGTTTTGGGAACGGTGAGTTTTGTTAGAACTCTAAGATTAAATTGGAATATTTGGAGAAATAAGAAAATTGCAGAGAAACCGAATTGATAGACTAAATAAAGAATTAAGCATAGAATTGAGGGAAGGGCATTTAAGTAATTTAATAAGTAAAAATTATATTTTTTTATTAAAAACAGAATGGCTTCACGATGAAGCCATTCCGCTGCCGAGCTCCCAACGACAGCCCGACGACAGGGAGAGACGAGCGACGTCCCTCTGACTGCCACCGCCGGCGATTTTCGACGCTCTCCTGCCAGACGACGGCAACGTGCGATTTTCGACCGTCCTCGCGCACAACCGACGGTAAGCTCGATTTTTGGCCCTGTTTTTGTTCGATTTGTGGCCGAGAGTGACGAGCTCGATTGAGCTCCGATCACCGCCGATTTTGGTCACCTCCGGCGTGGGTTTGCCGACCCTTGGTCAGACTTTGGTCCCTGGCCGTGATGAGCCTCGTTTGGGAGAAATTCAGTGAAGCCCGATTTAGGGTATTTCGGTTTTGGTGAGTGTAGCTCGGGATTTTTGTTAGCTTATTCAAATTGAAGGTGTGGGTGTCGATTGGTGAGGAAATGGGTGGAATTTGATGAAAAATTGGAAAGGGGGAAATTTCTGATTAGGGCAGATTCGGGTTTTTGCTATTTTGACCTAGCTAGGTCGTTTGTTTTAAAATTTCTTTTTGCAGGTTAAAATAGGTTATTAGAGGAGTATGTGGCCGCTGGAATCGTTCGATTCCGACAACCGACGCAAAAGTTATGCACGTTTGAAGTTTCGGGTCGGTTTTTACCGAACCCAAATTAGTGGCCCGTTTAGTTAGATTTTAGTTGGATTAGGCTAGATATAGTAGTACGAAAATGAGAGTTTAGTTATGCCGAGCGAGTTCTAATGCAATGTTTTGATATTAGGATCGTTTTAATACCTTTATTTATGAAATGCCTTAGGTGGACCACGACTTTTAGATGGTGCTCGGCTTGCTACGGACGCAGTAAAGTGAGTGTTAGTTTCCGCCCCCTAATGCCCACGGCATAACGATTTCGAAGTGTTGCTTTTAGTGATATCTTTGTTGGTTGTACGGGTTTTAGTAAGTCGGTATCCTAGAGGATGGGGTTGGGTTCTAACTGAGTGTCGTCGGCCTACGGCTATATAGTTTAAGTATTTGCCTATTTTTTTATGCACGATCCTCCCCTTGAGATCCTTAACCTCATCTTCTTCATTTTCCATGGGTCGCGATGACTCTTCGATGAGGTTTTGGGCAACCTATCTACTGTTTCTTTTTCTTTGCTCATTTGTAGTATATGATCTCCTGTCATGAGAGGTCTGATAGCTCTTCATATTTAGAATTTAAGATCACGTGTACGCGCCGGTTTTCGGATCTTAGGATTTCTAATTTCTTTAGGTGATTTCGTAAAATATCACTTAAGTATTTTCTTGAGCGGGATGTTTCCTTAGAGCCCTAGGAATTTATGAGAATTTTTAGAGGAATAAGTGAAATTTTAGAAACCCAAATCGAAAAGAGTAATGTTAGAGTTCCCGTTTTAACCTTTTAGTATGTTAATTCGTAAAAATAGCAAAATAAGTCTGTTTTGGGAACGGTGAGTTTTGTTAGAACTCTAAGATTAAATTGGAATATTTGGAGAAATAAGAAAATTGCAGAGAAACCGAATTGATAGACTAAATAAAGAATTAAGCATAGAATTGAGGGAAGGGCATTTAAGTAATTTAATAAGTAAAAATTATATTTTTTTATTAAAAACAGAATGGCTTCACGATGAAGCCATTCCGCTGCCGAGCTCCCAACGACAGCCCGACGACAGGGAGAGACGAGCGACGTCCCTCTGACGGCCACCGCCGGCGATTTTCGACGCTCTCCTGCCAGACGACGGCAACGTGCGATTTTCGACCGTCCTCGCGCACAAACCGAACGGTAAGCTCGATTTTTGGCCCTGTTTTTGTTCGATTTGTGGCCGAGAGTGACGAGCTCGATTGAGCTCCGATCACCGGCCGATTTTGGTCACCTCCGGCGTGGGTTTGCCGACCCTTGGTCAGACTTTGGTCGCCTGGCCGTGATGAGCCTCGTTTGGGAGAAATTCAGTGAAGCCCGATTTAGGGTATTTCGGTTTTGGTGAGTGTAGCTCGGGATTTTTGTTAGCTTATTCAAATTGAAGGTGTGGGTGTCGATTGGTGAGGAAATGGGTGGAATTTGATGAAAAATTGGAAAGGGGGAAATTTCTGATTAAGGGCAGATTCGGGTTTTTGCTATTTTGACCTAGCTAGGGTCGTTTGTTTTAAAATTTCTTTTTGCAGGTTAAAATAGGTTATTAGAGGAGTATGTGGCCGCTGGAATCGTTCGATTCCGACAACCGACGCAAAAGTTATGCACGTTTGAAGTTTCGGGTCGGTTTTTACCGAACCCAAATTAGTGGCCCGTTTAGTTAGATTTTAGTTGGATTAGGCTAGATATAGTAGTACGAAAATGAGAGTTTAGTTATGCCGAGCGAGTTCTAATGCAATGTTTTGATATTTAGGATCGATTTTAATACCTTTATTTATGAAATGCCTTAGGTGGACACGACTTTTAGATGGTGCTCGGCTTGCTACGGACGCCAGGTAAGTGAGTGTTAGGTTTCCGGCCCCTAAGGCCCTACGTCATAACGATTTAGAGATTGTTGTTTTAGATGATGATATTTGTTGGTTGTAAGGGTTTTAGTAAGTCGGGTATCCTAGGATGGGGGTTGGGTTCTAACTGAGTGTTCGTCGGCCTACGGGCTATAGATGTTTAAGGATTTGTCTTCAATGATTTCCCTATGCGAATAGTTTGTCCTCATGCATCATGTTTTTCCTAACTGTGCATGCGAACTATTTACGAGCATGTTTTTATGATGAATTGAACGCTAAAGACTTAATGATATATGAGTTCTCACGGGGTAAGACATGGTTCTCACGGAGTAAGTCATGGTTCTCACGGGGCAAGTCATGGTTCTCACGGGGCAATTCATGGTTCTCACGGGGCAAGGAAATGGTCTACTACGTAGACAATGAGTTAATGTTAACAAAAAGAAAACGAAACGAACATGTTTTTAATAATGTCATGCATGTATGTAAATGTTATGTTTAGTGCACTCTTTACTAAGCATTAGGCTTAATGTATTTATCATATGATGTATGTGACGAGAACGAAGGTGAGGAACCTCTTTATGATGATCAAGTGTAGATGGTCGATGGACGGAGCTCGTGGCGGCGAAGCGTGTTTTGGCCTGGCTTGATGATCCGATGGTGTGCCCCGAACTGTTTGCTGGCGAATGGATGTGAGTTAGCTTTGTTGGTTAGTAGGTTTACGTGTCGGTTTTGTTTGTGAAAGTATGAAAATGTTTAAGTATGTGGATCAGATGTTTTGATAGAAAAATGTATGAAAAGTCGAGTTTTGATGTATATGTAGTAGAAGTAGAACGTTTAGAATGTGGAGTCTTAATTTTAGAAATATACTGGAACTGTTTGGTTATTTTAAAACAGGTAAGGATACGCTCGATTTTTAGAGCGATCCACGCAGTTCGTTTTCTTGAGTTTTCCGAAATTGTAGGTTATATTAGTGTCGTGTTTTGAGAAAGCAGAAGTGGATAGATTAATTAGTGAATTTTAGAAAAAACCCTAAGAGGAAATAAATATTTGTTTATGTGTTGAGAAACTTAGGGAAATAATTAGAATTGGTATTATGTAATGTATGAAGTAGGAAAAAGGAAAGGTTGAAAGTTAAGGTTACGTTATGGTTAGTTTGTTTAAAGGGTTATGGGAAGTGTTTTAAAAAAAAAATGATTACGTCACGGCAAGTCCGTGGCGGCCCTGACCGGGTTGGGGTCGTCCGTGCTTCTTAAATAGTCATCACCTTTGGTTGCTTGGTAGACTCAAATGAATTTTCCTTACCAATTCATTATCAAGATGTCCTACCAAAAGTTTTTGAACCATTAGTAATAGGTAAATCAAGTAACCACTTGACTAATGCTCTAATCTTTCTCCATAGCAAATAATCCATATTCAAACAACCTTATTTTACACTCTTTTACTGAATTAGTTCCCTCATGGGTGACTTCAATTAAGTATCATTATTTAAATGCGTTGTCACATCTTTAAACCCTATTAAACTCATCTTTATCTAATGCACAATATAATATATTCATTGGCTTAGTATTTTGACTTAATTTTCACTTATCATTCTTATCATATTCAAAAGGTAATTAATAAATGCTTCTATCATTTCTGAGTTTAATGGTAACATAAGGTCCATTTTCAATAATGTGTCACACATCATATCAATTGATTGAACATAAATTTTCATCCTAGATTTTCAATGCATGTATCACTTTCATCAAAGACTAGTGTCTGAGAAATAGATTGATTTTCTACATGCGAATTATTCAAGGCAAAATCCATAGAATAAATTTTAAAAAAATATACGAGTTTTTCATTCAAAAGTTGAAATCTTACTTTGGTACCAATTGTAAGATCCAATAACCTAGGGGAGGGGGAGGGAGAGGGGTGAATTAGGTTAGCAAATTTTTTTCGCAAATCTAGAAGTGATTTGCTAACCTTACTAGGTTGATTTCTCTTAATCTCAAACTAAGAATGAACACAACCAAAGAATCAATAATTAAACAAACAAATAGTAAGAGAGGGAAAGAGAAAACAAACACGGTTTGTTAACACGATTCGATCAGACTGCCTACATCAGCGTTCCAGAGCTCTTTCTGAAGATTCAATTTCACTATAAAACTTATTTACACTTGATTGACCTTCCAAGCATAAGTCGGACTCTTACACTTTGCTAAGTTTTCAACCATTTTCTAAATTCAATGATGATAGTGCTTTGGAGTAAATGAAATCAAAACCTAACTCTAGAAAAAAAACAATCGCCAAAAGGTGAGTAGGTGAGAGTTAGATCACAAGACTCAAAAATATTAGCACAAGATATGCTCAAATGCTCCTTGAAAGATTAGTCAAGTATTTCGCGGCAAATGAGGGGATTTATTTATAAATGAGCACTGGTAGTCGAGCTCTGCTCATCTCTAGTTGACCGCGTAACGACTATGGGAAAATTATGAAGACCGCTAATCGACTACTAGTTGTATCTGGTTGATGCTTGTGTTACCATTACGACTTACTTTGAATCTAGAGATCTATAGAACACTTAATTTGGACTAACAATGTAGCTTGGGTGTTCAGGTGGGTTGATTGGTCGACCAAAAGTTTTAGGCTAGAAATTGTGTGCCCATTCTGCATTCAACTGTTCATCCTTCGTTGACCAAAATTTTGTCATTGAAATTGTATTGAATTATATTTCTTGTTCTGATTGATTACACCTTCCATTTGGTCAACCAATATTAGGCCTTTCACAATGTTATGCAATGTCTTTGGCTCGGTCAATCGCGTTTATAGTTTGGTTGACTGCGTCATAAGTTTGGTCAATTGTGATCTTGTCTTCAAATTTGTATTGAATTAAGTGTATGGGCTCATTCAACCATTTAATAGCCTGGCTGATCAAAATGTAGTTTAAACTCTGATCATCCATACTCCAACTCTAATTGATTGAGCGGACCGGAAACCTAAAAAATAACTTGAATTTCTTAGTTAGGACATACCACTCAGTAATTTTGAATAATATTGATAGAGTATTTTTAAGGTATTTACTACATCCAATAAAAGCTAAGTACAAATTTGTCAATTTAACTCGTCAATCCAAACACTATTGCTTAATCCTAATGGAAAAAACAATAGAGCCAACCTTTGGAACAACCTTGGGTCAACACGTAGAATAAAGTCCAAGCTTGAGATGGCCAATCTATCATTATTTTATTAAATTTCAGCTAGCCAACCTTGGTATTGTGTGATAAATATGCGTAAACACAAGTGCATGTTATGGTTAACAAGTAACAATGAGATAAAAATGAATGTAAATCTTGCAGAGAACAATCACTTAAAGCCTTAACTATAATTTCTAGAGTAGACAAATTACTAAATTTTGGTTTTTTTTTTTTTGAATAAATCAGACAAACGTGCATCTATTAATTCTCAATGCATCGTATCATATTGTGTATTGACTTTCCACCAAGACCGTTTCATTTTTTTAAATAATAAATTACAGGCGCTTATAAATATACGACACAGACACAATGTGTGAGAATGTGTATATCTACCATAAAAAGAATAATGTTATCTTTACGTTTTATTTTCACCTCTTAATCTTATTTTCCGACATGTCACTCAGTGTAATTTAGTAATTTATTTTAATTATTTGTGATATATAAATCAATTCATCCTAAGAACAGATATAGACAACTTATAAAGATGCAAATTCATATCTGGGCTTGGCCCAAGTCTAATAAACCATTACAAAACCCTTGAAGAATTCAGTTTTAGTTATGCTGGAGCTTACTTAGAAACCAGGAATGGCGCATCGGTGGCGATCCGCTGCCAGAAACCTCAGCTCGGCGGCGCTTTCAAGCCGTAGCTCTCATTCCACACCGTTTCCCCATTCACTTTCTTCCTTTTCTGCTCTATACCACACGATCCAAGCCATCCCCAGGGAGTTTACGGGCAGCAGAGTGTCGGCGAGGGATAGAGGCCAGGGGAGAATCCCAGCCGTTGTTTTTACTCAACAAATCCTTGAGAAGAACCCTAGCAGCCAGAGATTTCCGTCCCGGAAGCTCCTGCTTACCACTGAGAAGAAGCAGATTAAGTCCATTCTTAACTCTGTTCAGCTTCCGTTTTTTTGCACCACCAGATTTCCCCTCCAGGTTAGAGCTGGAGCAGGATCTTCGGTGCTAGTTGAATCCGGAACAGTTCTTCCAATCAAGGCAAGACATCTATCTGCTTTTATGATTTCTTCCGGATTAGACATTGATTTTTTCTTTTGGTCACCGTTGTATTGGTTTTTTTTTAGATTCATAGGGATGAAGAGACTGGTAAGATTTTGAATTTGGTGTTTGTTTGGGCTGATGATGGTTCGGAGTTGAAAGTTGATGTGCCAATTGTTTTCAAAGGAGAGGACGTTTGCCCAGGCCTTCAGAAAGGTAACTGTTTTATATTCTTTTCTATTTCTCATCAATGTACTAGTTTGATATTTTATTATAGACGCCTGCTGTTACACATCTACTAAATTAAAAGATTATGTAAGCTAGCAATCAACTGGGAGTTACTTTCTTCAATTTACAGTTTGTTTTCTGTTATTTCAAGTTATATGATGGTGATTCTTCTGAGTTTAGAAGTTTACTCCTTTGTTAATTTTTTTCGTATTATTAACCCAACTTTCTTGGAGTTAAAGGTTTGAGAAATTCTGCTTCATGATGTTGAATTTATGAACACCTTTCTCTTAATGCATAATAAATTCAAATGTGAAGCACCAAAACTTTGTGGCTGAACTCTGCCTCTTCTGTTTTTTATTTTAACAAAGTCTGCTTTTGGGTTGAGAAGTTAGGATGGGATACAAAAACAATTATGAAGAATGTATCGCCAATCATTTGCTTGAATGTCAAATATGGTACGAGTGTAATTACAATATAATCTAGTCAGTAACACTCTTACGTTACACTGTTGATAAAGATTATTAGATCATCATACGGCTGATAAAAATTTGGTTGTATTTTAATGTTTATATTGTTGTTATCTTGTTATCATCCTGAGAATTTGATCTCAATACGATTATTATCCGTGTAAAGTGTGAACTGCACTTATAATCTCTGTTACTACTTTCAAACCAATTGCAACTCATTTATTTTGAAATAGGTGGTTATCTGAACAAAATAAGAACAAGCCTGAAGTATCTTTGCCCGGCTGAATACATTCCTTCCAAAATCGAAGTCGATACAAGCAAACTTGACATCGGAGATAGATTATTCATTCGCGAATTAGCAGTTCATCCATCATTAAAGCTTTTGAGTAAAAACGAAGAAATGCCCATTTGTAAAATAGTCACGACAAGGCTAGAAATTGCAGATCCGTCTTGAGGGAAGGTCGGAATCAATTTAGTCTGGTGCTTGAGCTGAGGTGAGCTGCAGGTATGCTTTGCAAATCGATTGCTGATTAATGATGGAACTTCAATGTTTAGATCAAAATCTGGCTCAGAAATTTAAAGCAGATATTTTGAATAAGCCCATGTTATTTCTATGCATTGCAAATTTTCTTTTCTTTTTATTTTTTTTTTTAAATTTCTCTGTTATATGAGATGATGCAACCTCATAAGATATGTCACACCCAGAGTAGGGTCTTGTATAACATCTGGAAATGCTTTTGCTGAACTCATCAAGCCCCAACCAAAAGCGTTTTGGAAAAACACATTTCGGAATTCAACTGATTATAAGTATTGCTCTCTTTTTTTTTTTGGCTGTTAGGCTTATTACTGTAGTTTTACTGCTGCAACTATCGTAGAAAGTCTAACATAATCAAACTCTACGTACCTTTTCAAAGCATAGACTGTTCAAACAGTAAAATATATTCATAAACCGAACTGGCCTAGAACATTATAATCAGCAATGACTAAGAACTACAATGTGCCTTAAACTTAGGCTTGCTGAAACCAAAACTTTAGTCATCTTTTTTCAAGTACGGGGTGATGAGATATAAGACGCAAAAACGAAGAAAAGTAGCGTCATTTAAGTAAACAAAACAATGACATTGGCACCTATGAAACCCTTTGTCATGTCGGGGTTATTTTGCGCAATCAACTTTTCCATTCGTGACACAAAAAGTGCTCAAATGGATTGGTTATTTCTTGATAATAATTAGATCAGATCGATTCTTCGCTTTTTCCATAGAATTTGATCGCGAGACATTCAGTGAATGCTTGTATGAGATTTTACCGGCATGGAAACGAGGTTTAAGTGCTTGGACTCTAAGACAAACGTGTTCCCGCTCAAATTAAAAATAAAGATAGAGAACTCTCTAATTGATCTATTTGCGTTGAAGTGCATACGAGTGTCATTTATTCGTTGGAATGTTTCATTCTAATTAAATAAATGGGTAACATATGTTTTCGGTTTGTTTCAATTTAGTCCATAAAGTTGTTATGGTTTAATTTTATTCAATGATCCTTCCATTTATTTAATCAATAGATTCAACAGAAATGTTAATCCATCCAAACCAAAAAGGGAGTGGTTTTTATACTTCCCCACTCTATTGTCCCACTTGTTGCCAGCCAAGTATGTTACGTGTAAAAGCTTCAAGGCAGTTTGTTGGGGAGTAGAGTGTTCGGTGTGTGTTCTTTGATATGTGAAAGACACGTCTTGAATTTTAGTCCGATTTCTATCGATTTTCATAAATAGAACCAAATTGAGAACTTAATTTAGTCGATTTAGTTCTAAAATCAATTTTTCAAAAGTTGGAATCTTACCCCTAATCTTATCTTGAATTTATAAAGACTAGTTGCTAAAGGATTATAACGAGAGATAACTATCACGACACATTCCGTTCATTTGTGAAATCAACGACTTCTCATCTTGTTGTTAGCCTTGTATTCAATCATAACTGATGCCGTTAACTGAATGTCAATAGGGCTTTCGAGTATTGCATTCTCTCCGAAGATGTTTTTATGTATCAACTACCAATTGAAGATTTAGATTCAAATCTTGTATTTCGTTATCCAAAGGGAATTGAATATAGTACCCCACTCTTTCACCAATGCTTTTGTTCCTTAACAATGTTAACCAGTCCATCGATTAAGATTATAATTTATTCAACTAAATCTCTAGGATCAAACTTGCATAAGCTAATAACTTTTCAAAATAAACTTGAAAGAGATACCCTTAAAAGCTAGCATGTCGAAGAAGGCAAAAACATGAGTTACCATGCGTTGTATTATTCTCACATAATCAACCATTCATTAAAATTTCAGTAAACAAGATTCTTTTCTGCTAAAATTCGATGACTTGAATTCTCTTGGATTTAGCTGAAGGGCTTGCGTTATGGATGTTCTTTAGGATTGATTTTATTCTATAAATGTATGAAAGTTGAAGTTGAAAAATTCGCAGACGTATTTTAGTCTTCATAATAAATATTTTTCTTTGTTCATAGTCTTTTTCAAAGTGGTTCAATTTCATATTTTGTTTCTTCGCATTTATGTTCGTTTCTAACATTTTACAAATAAGACATGTAGTTTTTCACCGTCAATAAGTATTTAACATCATCATTCTTCATCTAAATTCTTCAACTAAAATTATTCATAATCACATGTTCAAAGTCCCCAAATACAAAAACTACCGAATCCACCAAATTTACTTGTGCTTAGTGGCTAGACCACCAAGACTAATTGTCATTTATAGCGGTTAGAATTGGAAAGCTTGCTAGGACTGAAAATAACTTGATATCCTATTGTGATATGCTACGGGATTTTTCAATTCACACTCAAGCATAGAGAATTTCTAATGATATTTCTAATGGTCATTTTGTAAGAGATCATGGAGGAAAGTGCTTCCAATATATCAAATACATACAACCAACTCTCAAATATCTAACAGAATTTTTCATGATAAAACACAAGTGGAGATTCAAGTAACAATTTAGGATATTAACGAAGCATTCCATGTAACGCCCCTGAACCCACCCTGACTCGGAGCGCTACTTTGCTAACCAATCTCACGCTAAAACATAATTTAAAATAATTATTATAAACCCCAAAGCATAAAATAAAACTGACACTGCGAAATTTAAAGCTAATCTCCCTAAGCTCTCTTAAAGCTAAGTCTCTTGAAACTCTCTTACGTCATACCTAACTGCCTAGACTCACCAATTCCCTGACCCCTAACCTTTGGCCACCCCGGCGTTCTTCCCGAAAATTTCGGCAAAGTAACGCCTGAAAATGGCGCCTCCAAAATGCTAAATACCTGCATAAAATCCAATCCAGAATATTCCTAACCATCTAACCAACCTACGAAATCTCCAACAATCAACCAAAATGAAGAAACCCACAATACAGGGTAACACATCAACCTGAACTATGACTATAACAACAAATACACATAGTTAAGCATTCCCATCATTTCTACAAACAGACATCTAAAATAAACAATCAAAATATAAAACCCCACATCCTCCGAAGACTATGGTCGAGGCGCCCCGACAACTGCCTGCACCGGCATGCCCCGAACTCCTCCGACTGTGGCCTAGTCCTCAGCTGTCCTCTTTACCTCACCAGGATAAAACTCGCCACCTACACCATAGAACACAAAAGTAAGCCTAACGCTTAGCAAGTATGGAAATAATGCACAACAACACACTAAATGCTCGACCCAACCCTAACATGCAGTTTCTACACACTCTGTTGCTTTCTTTTCATTTCGGTTGCAATTATCTTTCACTTTCAGGTGAATCAAGTAGGCACACGCCCCCACACAGTCCAGGACGGCCACGCCTTGATCCACGGAGCTAGACCGGAGGCACACGTCCCAACACAGTCCAGGACGGCCAACACGAATCTCCCCCAATCGATCGTAGAATCCTCATTGTGCACTTCAAGCACGAACAGGTCGAGGCATTCATACTCACGATGCATTACGTACATTAGCATAGCATCTCGAGTAAAATCCCTCGCGGGGTGCTCAACGAGCCACTTGCCCAACGAAGCTATTCTACTCGAGACCAAGTTACAAATCATTTATTATCTTCCATTTCATCCTCACCACTCAAGCATGCAAAATACGTGGTTTCGTAATTTAGAAAACAATGATGCATGACACAAAGCAAAACATAACAAACAAGCAAACAAACCCTACCGTTCTATGGGTAGGCCCGAAGGCAACAAACACTCATCCTCTACTTACCTGGCGTCCTAGCTCGCTGAGGTTACTCGGTTACCTGTCCATCTACAGCTCGACCTACGACAATAATTCAAATTTCATTAAAATCAAGCCTACTTTCACCAATTAACTCTCAAACTACTATTTCTAGCCTAATCCACTAAAACCTATCTAAACGGGCCACTAATTTGGGTTCGGTAAAAACCGACCCGAAACTTCAAACGCGCGTAACTTTTGCGTCGGTTATCGGAATCGACGATTCCAGCGGCCACGTACTCCTCTAATAACCTATTTTAACCTGCCAAAAGGAATTTAAAACAACGACCGTAGCTAGTCAAAACTCAGAAAACCCGAATCTGCCCTTAACCCGGAATTTTCCCTATTTTGATTTTCATCAATTCTCACCAAATTCCTCACCAATCAACTACCTACCTCTAATTAACATAACTAACCAAAAAATCCCGAGATTACAAGCAAAACCCGAAATGCCCAAATCGAGTTATCACTGTTTTTTGCTCAAATTGAGCTTCCACAACTCGACGATCATTGCTGTTCCAAGGGTCGGCAACCCATGCCGAGAGCTCCCAACATTGGCCGTGATCGGAGCACAAGAACTCGCTCCTCACCCTCAGCCACGAACAGAGCAAAAACAGAGGAAAAACTTATGCATACCGATCGATGTTGAGCGCAGAGACGGCAGAAATGGCAGCCCTAGACGCCGTCGACGTTGTCTGGTCGGAACCACGGCGTGAACGGCCGTCGCCTTCGTCGCTCGAGGCCTCGCCCTCTCCCCTTCCCTGTCCTCGCGCTCGGGAAATAGAGCAACAGATGCTTCGGCCATTCTGTTGTTTTGTGTTTTATTTTTTTTATAATATAATAATAAACTAACCTTAGTTAAATCCTCATTTACCGTATTGACCTCACGTGTTTTCGACCATTTCGAATTTCATTAAATCTTGTTCTTAAATTATAACCTACGCTTAATTTCACAGGAAATACCGCAACCTATTCACTTTTCTTTAATTTAATTAAAACAACCTATTTTATTATTTCTTTATTTTCTCTCCATTTAAAAAAACAAATCCAGGTGTTACATTCCAGAACTGTTGGCAATCTGATCACCGATAAGTATTGGACATATTTGACATCCTTCATAATCTTATATCAAAAAAGTGTGTTTCATGAATAATAAAACTGACATATGAAGCTTTCAGTATGGGTCTTGTGTTCTAATTGATATATTGTTTTAGGAAAATTACGATTTGAACTCTGTACTATACACGTTTTTTCAATTCTGGTCCCCTGTACTAAAAACGCGCAAACCGAAAGCTTACCCTGTATTTTGATTCGCCTGTTATCAGTTTTGACCATCTCCGCTAAAACAAATTTAAAATAGATTAATAACCCCAAAGCATAAAATAAAACTGACCCTGCGAAATTTAAAGCTATCTCCCTAAGCTCTCTTAAAGCTAAGTCCTCTTGAAACTCTCTTACGTCATACCTAACTGCCTAGACTCCCCAATTCCCTGCCCCTACCTTGCCACCCCGGCGTTCTTTCCAAAATTTCGGCAAAGTAACGCCTGAAATTCGCCTCCAAATGCTAAATACCTCATAAATCCAATCCAGAATATTCCTAGACCATCTACCACCTACAAATCTCCAAAACACCAAAATGAAGAACCCACATACGGTAACACATCCCCTGAACTTGACTAGAACAACAAATACACATAGTGTAGTCATTCCATCATTTCTACACACTACATCTAAAATAACATCAAATTAAAACCCCACATCCTCCGAAGACTATGGCGAGGCGCCCCGACAACTGCCTGCACCGGCATGCCCCGAACTCCTCCGACTGCGGCCTAATCCTCAGCTGTCCTCTTTACCTCACCAGGATAAAACTCGCCACCTACACCATAGAACACAAAAGTAAGCCAAACGCTTAGCAAGTAGGGAAATAATGCACAACAACACACTAAATGCTCGACCCAACCCTAACATGCAGTTTCTACACACTCTGTTGCTTTCTTTTCATTTCGGTTGCAATTATCTTTCACTTTCAGGTGAATTAAGTAGGCACACGCCCCCACACAGTCCAGGACGGCCACGCCTTGATCCACGGAGCTAGACCGGAGGCACACGTCCCAACACAGTCCAGGACGGCCAACACGAATCTCCCCCAATCGATCGTAGAATCCTCATTGTGCACTTCAAGCACGAACAGGTCGAGGCATTCATACTCACGATGCATTACGTACATTAGCATAGCATCTCGAGTAAAATCCCTCGCGGGGTGCTCAACGAGCCACTTGCCCAACGAAGCTATTCTACTCGAGACCAAGTTGCAAATCATTTATTATCTTCCATTTCATCCTCACCACTCAAGCATGCAAAACACGTGGTTTCGTAATTTAGAAAACAATGATGCATGGCACACGATGCATGACACAAAGCAAAACATAACAAACAAGCAAACAAACCCTACCGTTCTATGGTGTAGGCCCGAAGGCAACAAACACTCATCCTCTACTTACCTGGCGTCCTAACTCGCTGAGGTTACTCGGTTACCTGTCCATCTACAGCTCGACCTACGACAATAATTCAAATTTCATTAAAATCAAGCCTACTTTCACCAATTAACTCTCAAACTACTATTTCTAGCCTAATCCAACTAAAACCTATCTAAACGGGCCACTAATTTGGGTTCGGTAAAAACCGACCCGAAACTTCAAACGCGTGTAACTTTTGCGTCGGTTATCGGAATCGAACGATTCCAGCGGCCACGTACTCCTCTAATAACCTATTTTAACCTGCCAAAAGGAATTTTAAAACAAATGACCGTAGCTAGGTCAAAACTTAGAAAACCCGAATCTGCCCTTAACCCGGAATTTTCCCTATTTTGATTTTTCATCAATTCTCACCAAATTCCTCACCAATCAACTACCCTAACCTCTAATTAACATAAACTAACCAAAAAATCCCGAGATTACAAGCAAAACCCGAAATGCCCAAATCGAGTTTCATTGTTTTTCGCTCAAATTGAGCTTCCCACAACTCGACGACCATTGCTGGTCCAAGGGTCGGCAAACCCATGCCGAGAGCTCCCAACATTGGCCGGTGATCGGAGCACAAACTCGCTCCTCACCCTCAGCCACGAACAGAGCAAAAACAGAGGAAAAACTTATGCATACCGATCGATTTGTGCGCGGCGACGGCGGAAATGGCAGCCCTAGACGCCGTCGACGTTGTCTGGTCGGAACCACGGCGGTGAACGGCCGTCGCCTTCGTCGCTCGCGCCTCGCCCTCTCCCCTTCCCTGTCCTCGCGCTCGGGAAATCGAGCAACAGAATGGCTTCGGCCATTCTGTTGTTTTGTGTTTTATTTTTTTTATAATAATAATAATAATAATAATAAAACTAACCCTTAGTTAAATCTTCATTTACCGTTTTGACCTCCCGTGTTTTCAACCATTTCGAATTTCATTAAATCTTGTTCTTAAGTTATAACCTACGGCTTAATTTCACAGGAAATACCCGAACCTATTCACTTTTCTTTTAATTTAATTAAAACAACCTATTTTATTATTTCTTTTATTTTCTCTCCAATTTAAAAAAAATCCCAGGTGTTACAATCCACCCTCCTTACAAAAATTTTGTCCTCAAAATTTGTGGCCTTGTTATTTCTCGATTTACTCACTCCATTCCAACTCTATATTCTAACATTTGGGTTACTGGGTCGCCCTGCTAAAGCTCAACTATGCTACGGTCTTACACATCTATCGGGTGCTCATAATCACTACTCAAATAATGATCATTCATTCATTTCCCTAACTATGCCCTCCACCCCTCTCATACGTCATTAGACTCTAACTTGAGTACCCATGACTTAGACTATAGACCATTAAATCTCTCCAACTTAGTTATCAACTCGAACTTTTCCTCAAATTTAGTTTATCAAATTCCTCAATTCACACTTCCGTGTCTATCAAATATGTACATACCGCGACCACTCTCTATGCTACCCCGACCGAGGAATCCTAAGATACAAATGAGTACACTTCTTATCTCAACTTCTACTAACCTCTAGGATTAACTCGTTCCTAACTCTTCACACAATATTCTAAATGGTGTACAGCATATCCTAAATGCCCACTCTCAACTTAAATCCTATTAGTTAACATTGTTTGGCTGAAATATCTACTGAAATACCTATCGTGTAATCCACAGCCCTACATCTTCCTGACTAAGTTCACCTAGTCACTTACTTTTCTAACTCAGACACGTATCCATCAAACAATCTCAAACTTCCAAAGCAATCTCAATAGTGTTAGTTCTTCGATCTTACTATCGCATCTTACACCTATTTACCTCGTACCTCATTCTAACATCATTCACATATTCACTAACTATAATCTACTTCATACCCTCAAACTCTTCTAGCTGAGTTCTCACCTCTAGCCTTTCCTCAAACTCCGTTTATCTAGATCTTACTTGTCTAAGTTAATGTCCATCAAACACTTACATAACTTTCTCAATTCAAAGTCTTATCCCAAATCCTCAAATGAAATTCTCCTCTATTTACCAACTTACTAATTCCTACCACTTTCTCTTATTTATTACTCATACTCCAAAGCTTCCCATACAAATCGTACCTAAGTTTTCATCATTCATCAACTACATTTCATTTGTCCAACTTCTACCTCAATTATCATCAAAATTTAGTTATTCATTACTTAGACCATTAACTATCGCCAATTGGCACACTACCAGATACCTAAGGTCACAATCTAATTTCCTCCAAATTCTCTCTACTATAACTCATCCATTCTCTCTTACTCTTCACTCTTTTTACACTCTTAACTCCTTTTACAACAATCCACCTAGTAATCTCCTTAATGCAACTCAAAACATCACCGTAATTTAAAAAGGCTAGTCTTTTCTCTACCTAATCAAGGCACTATCTATTCCCATCTTTCGATTTTGGCTCTATGTTTCTAGGTTGAGTGTCGATCGTAAGCTTTTCACATATCCCCAATCATCCTTGATTGAATACACTCCAACAACGGTGCCCCTGTCACTAGCAACCACCAGTTTTATTACCTGAGCATCACTTTGCCTCTAACTTTTACCTTCTAATACCTCAAAGTCTTGTAGCTTTTCAACTCAAAATAAATTCCTCGATACTAATTAAGATGAATACTTCTATGTGATCACTCAGAGATTTCACAACCACCACTTTACTCCGATCAAGCCTAACCTCAGCAAATACTACAGAATTACAAATTCTCTTTTCTACCTACTCCCAGAGTTTACTCTTAAAATTTCTATGTGAGACCTTTTTTTCCTTCTTATTCGTTATTCTCTAAAGTTTAATAATTAAATCTACTCTCTTTTGCTCTTCCTACTCGCTAAGTCTCCTACCCGTTACATTTCTACAATGGTACTCCCTCTCGCTGATTTACCATACCTCTTAACATCGCGTACATTATTCTAAATCTCCTAACATCACCTTACTCTAAGAGACTCTACTTAATCAAGGCATTTAAATTTCTAATCATTCTAACCTCATACTCTAACACTCAATCATTCATGTATTCATCGATGAGGATTTCTTTATCTATTTACTCTACCACTAATCCTCATTGTAGCATTCACGATCCTTACTCTCCTAGTTTGGGTCATTCTAACTATACCTTTGTACCCCATAGTCCTTAATTGAGTAAACCGCTAAGCTGGTACTTATTCCCTATGGAGCAACCATGTTTATAATTTGAGTATCACCTTGCATCTAACCTTGACCCCCTAATACCTCAAAATCTTTGATCCATACCTCAAGGGCTTTCTAACTCGAAACAAATTTCTCATTTTTCCACCCTCGATACTCACTAACATAAACATTCCTACATGATCACTCAGATTCCACAAGTACCAATTTGCCTCAATCAATCTCATCTCTAAAAGTGCTAAAACTGTTTTACTTAGATTAGACATTCAAACATAATTCACATCTAAATACTCCCACTATATGTACAATGTACATCTAACTAGTCTACATTTTGCTATTTCCATTTATTCACTTACGCTACTATTGGTACCTCGACGATTTAAGGTATCTCCCTCAGTTATCTATATCTTCTATCTCCCTCATTCTAAAGTCTATTTTGCGTTACACTTAACTCATCGGGTCCTCGCCCGTATTCACGCTAGAACGTAACTCACGTCTTTCCTAACAACTCTCACCTCTACCTGACTAACGCTTACACTCCACTCATACCAACCTTACCTCTTTTCTCACATCCTTTGGTTATCAGCTTACATTTACATCATAATGTTTTCTAAGATTTATATTCTCAATCCTACTTTTATCTATTCTACGGATGTTACCTTGTCTGTTTCGCTTTTCAAAATAAATTCATAACTATTCGAACTATCAATTCACTATGTAAAAACAGGTCTATAAGTTGGTTGGTTCATGGGGTCCACCGAGGTGGTCCCGGTACTCACGATATGTTCGTTCTACTCCTGAACAAGACGAGACAATCTAATCTCAGTTAACTAACTAAAGGGAAAGAAATACTTACAGTCGGTGAAGCACGTTGCACGGCGGCCGGCATTGTCGGGTAATCATTTGAACGACACGACCATTTATGCTCTGAAACCATCTTGTAACGCCCCCGAACCCACCCTGGCCCGGAGCGCTACTTTGCTAACCAATCTCACGCTAAAACATAATTTAAAATAATTATTATAAACCCCAAAGCATAAAATAAAACTGACACTGCGAAATTTAAAGCTAATCTCTCTAAGCTCTCTTAAAGCTAAGTCTCTTGAAACTCTCTTACGTCATACCTAACTGCCTAGACTCACCAATTCCCTGACCCCTAACCTTTCAGCACCCCGGCGTTCTTCCCGAAAATTTTGGCAAAGTAACGCCTGAAAATGGCGCCTCCAAAATGCTAAATACCTGCATAAAATCCAATCCAGAATATTCCTAACCATCTAACCAACTTACGAAATCTCCAACAATCAACCAAAATGAAGAAACCCACAATACCGGGTAACACATCAACCTGAACTATGACTATAACAACAAATACACATAGTTAAGCATTCCCATCATTTCTACAAACAGACATCTAAAATAAACAATCAAAATATAAAACCCCACATCCTCCGAAGACTATGGTCGAGACGCTCCGACAACTGTCTGCACCGGCATGCCCCGAACTCCTCCGACTGCGGCCTAGTCCTCAGCTGTCCTCTTTACCTCACCAGGATAAAACTCGCCACCTACACCATAGAACACAAAAGTAAGCCTAACGCTTAGCAAGTAGGGAAATAATGCACAACAACACACTAAATGCTCGACCCAACCCTAACATGCAGTTTCTACACACTCTGTTGCTTACTTTTCATTTCGGTTGCAATTATCTTTCACTTTCTGGTGGATCAAGTAGGCACACGCCCCCACACAGTCCAGGACGGCCACGCCTTGATCCACAGAGCTAGACCGGAGGCACACGTCCCAACACAGTCCAGGACGGCCAACACGAATCTCCCCCAATCGATCGTAGAATCCTCATTGTGCACTTCAAGCACGAACAGGTCGAGGCATTCATACTCACGATGCATTACGTACATTAGCATAGCATCTCGAGTAAAATCCCTTGCGGGATGCTCAACGAGCCACTTGCCCAACAAAGCTATTCTACTCGAGACCAAGTTGCAAATCATTTATTATCTTCCATTTCATCCTCACCACTCAAACATGCAAAACACGTGGTTTCGTAATTTAGAAAACAATGATGCATGGCACACGATGCATGAAACAAAGCAAAACATAACAAACAAGCAAACAAACCCTACCGTTCTATGGTGTAGGCCCGAAGGCAACAAACACTCATCCTCTACTTACCTGGCGTCCTAGCTCGCTGAGGTTACTCGGTTACCTGTCCATCTACAGCTCGACCTACGACAATAATTCAAATTTCATTAAAATCAAGCCTACTTTCACCAATTAACTCTCAAACTACTATTTCTAGCCTAATCCAACTAAAACCTATCTAAACGGGCCACTAATTTGGGTTCGGTAAAAACCGACCCGAAACTTCAAACGCGCGTAACTTTTGCGTCGGTTATCGGAATCGAACGATTCCAGCGGCCACGTACTCCTCTAATAACCTATTTTAACCTGCCAAAAGGAATTTTAAAACAAACGACCGTAGCTAGGTCAAAACTCAGAAAACCCGAATCTGCCCTTAACCCGGAATTTTCCCTATTTTGATTTTTCATCAATTCTCACCAAATTCCTCACCAATCAACTACCCTAACCTCTAATTAACATAAACTAACCAAAAAATCCCGAGATTACAAGCAAAAACCGAAATGCCCAAATCGAGTTTCACTGTTTTTTGCTCAAATTGAGCTTCCCACAACTCGACGACCATTGCTGGTCCAAGGGTCGGCAAACCCATGCCGAGAGCTCCCAACATTGGCCGGTGATCGGAGCACAAACTCGCTCCTCACCCTCAGCCACGAACAGAGCAAAAACAGAGGAAAAACTTATGCATACCGATCGATTTGTGCGCGGAGATGGCGGAAATGGCAGCCCTAGACGCCATCGACGTTGTCTGGTCGGAACCACGGCGGTGAACGGCCGTCGCCTTCGTCGCTCGCGCCTCGCCCTCTCCCCTTCCTTGTCCTCCCGCTCGGGAAATCGAGCAACAGAATGGCTTCGGCCATTCTGTTGTTTTGTGTTTTATTTTTTTTTATAATAATAATAATAAAACTAACCCTTAATTAAATCCTCATTTACCGTTTTGACCTCACGTGTTTTCGACCATTTCGAATTTCATTAAATCTTGTTCTTAAATTATAACCTACGGCTTAATTTCACAGGAAATACCCGAACCTATTCACTTTTCTTTTAATTTAATTAAAACAACCTATTTTATTATTTCTTTTATTTTCTCTCCAATTTAAAAAAAATCCCGGGTGTTACATTCCAAGACTGTTGGCAATCTTATCACCGATAAGTATTGGACATATTTGATATCCTTCATAATCTTATATCAAAAAGTGTGTTTCATGAATAATAAAACTGACATATTAAGCTTTCAAGGATGGGTCTTGTGTTCTAATTGGATATTATTTTTTAGGAAAATTATCGATTTGAACTCTGTACTATACACGTTTTTTCAATTCTGCCCCTGTACTAAAAAACCGGCAAACCGAAACCTGTACTTTGATTCTGTTATCAGTTTTGACCTTCTATCAATAATTTCATAAAACCCTCATTGAAAAAACTATCAAACGATCTTATATTACATTGCAATTTTTACCACATGTTCATTACTTAATGAGAAGATAATCTAGAAATTTTGGTGATTTTTTAACACATCTACGATTTATTATAATTTTATTTTAGTATTATTTAAAAATATTATAATAAATCATACAAATTTTAACAAATTACGCAAAGTTTTCTATTATCCACCAATAATATGGTGAACATCTAGAAAAAGTTTCAAATAAATCCAATATCGTTTGGTATTTTTTTAAATTAATCTCAATTTCTTTTTTATTTTATAAATTAATTTTTAAAAAAATACCAAACAATATTTGATTTATTTGAAACCTTTTTCACATGTTCAACATATCATGGGTAGATAATAGAAAAGGTTTCGTGATTTTCTATAATTTGTATGATTTATTATAATATGTTTATAAAATACTAAAATAAAATTTCAATAAATCGTACATGTGTTAACAAATCACGAAAATTTCCAGATTATCTTCTCATTAAGTAGTAAACATGTGGTAAAAATTTCAACTGAATCTAAGATTGTTTGTTAGTTTTTTCAATGAGGGTTTAATGAAATTATTGATAGAAGGTCAAAACTGATAACAGAATCAAAGTACAAGGTTCGGTTTGCCGATGTTTTTTAGTATAGGGGCCGAATTGAAAAAACATATATAGTACAAGGTTCAAATCGATAATTACCCTATTTTTTATGTCAAATAATCCCGAAACAGAGAGCTCCGTTGGTGCTAAAGAAACTCATTCTTCTTACTTGGGCTTGAAGCCAAATCCACTTTAAAGTGGGCTGTGAAGATAATCCATGAGATCATTGCAACATGGACATCAGCAAGAAGGTTAACAAATTATTATATTTATATTTAATTTGCGAGTAACAAGCTATAGAAAAGCTTAGAAGAAATCCCAACACCAAAAGAGACATAAGTTGAAATACTTGCTAATATGGGAAAACAACCATGATACGTGCCAACGAAGCGCGAAAATTAAAGTTTTAATAAAACAATTTCCAAATAGGAATAAAAAATCATTAAAAAGATGATGCATTTGAAAATATTAAAGAAGAATTTTTAATTACGAACCAAGGTGCTAAAAATCAAAGACCATAAATCATTTCAAAATATAGAAGGAAACCATAAAGGAAGAATTGCCAAAAAAAGATCAAAATGCATGAAAATGCACGGTGGAGAGCGCAGGAGGCACACTGAGCGCATGATAGCCACACAGGCGCAACGCGACCATCCGCGCACCAACTTTCCAAAAATCAAATTTTTTCAACTTTTTTACATTTTAAGGTTTCTATATTTTGTATTTTGATCTTCATTATGGTATACCATATTTTTAGGGATATTTTAAACTTTTTTTTTAGAGTTTATTTAAACATAATGTTTGTAACCCTCTGAGAATAATTATGATAAATGATATTTGATTAAAAATTTTACTCTTTGAATTATTCTTTTTAGAATTTTCTCTTTAGTTGTTTGTAAAAAATTAGATTTTCTTCAAGTCAAATCTTGAGATATCAAATTAATAGTTTTTATTCTTACCAACAAGTTTTGTCTAGGTCAAGCTCCTTGTTTGATAACTTTGGTTCCATCAGCAAAATTCGATCGAGGTCAAGTTCATTTTTACTTGATTAAAAAGCGTTCATGAATTTCTATTTTGTATTGTTGAAAGATCTCGTGTTTGATATATACGTGGTTCTCATCAAACCAAGCCACTAGGTAGTTATCAATATCATTGATTAGTGGAGACTCAAGGAAGGAATTGGGCACATATCAATGACTTCCAAAACTGATAAAATATGTGCATGAACCAAGGAAAAAGTACTATTTTGTAACACACCAAAAAACAAAACAATAAATTATCTTTATTTTCGCTTCCTTTTCACGTGAAATTGAAGAATCTCACACATTATAAATTTAGAGCGCTACTCACTCATCGAAGTAGCCATTTGAAGCGGAAACGACCAGCTTGCATGTGTTCATTAATAACTTTATCTCCCGGGGGTAATTAATCGCAAAATTAGGAGGGTTCATTCTTCATCAAGAAGTTTTGGTAGTCCAAAAATCATACAAATATTCGATCGGTTGTGCTATTTTTATTGGGCCCAGCGTCTTCGGTGTGGGGGACAGAATCAGCTACTTCTGTTTCTGTTGTAAAGCGTCAAGCGATGGACAGTGCAGTGCCATTTGGTGCATCGCTCTCTAGTTCTGATTCTCCGTCGAAGTCGATCTACCTCAAACCTTCAAGCGTAAAGGCGCCCATAGGCTCGGTTACTTTCAGTCGCCTTGCCACTCGCTCGCTCTGTTGCGCTGAGGCTAGAATGGCCGCCTCTGACTCCAGGTTCGTTTATTTCTCGTTTTCTGTACCTTCTCTTTGTCTCATTTCCTCCGTTTGGCTCTTTTTAGATTGAGAACCAAATTGTTTTACGATTTCAAGATCATTTTCTTTGCATTGACATTTGGAGAGCAACTTTTATCTGTGGAATCTTGATGTTTTTTTTTTTCTGAATCTGCTTGCAATTGCATGCTAAATTCTAGCTATTTGGATTCTGCGGCGGCAGAAATTATCGTTGTTCGGCATGGAGAAACTGAGTGGAATGCTGATGGAAGAATTCAGGTTAATTGTTCACCATTTAGTACAATTCTCTTTTTAATGTTGCATTATTCCTTAGACCTTATTGAAAAATGAACTTTCCTTATTTTTTCAACTGTATTTTTTTTATGCTGTGGGGTTTGCTTTTTTAGTCTTTTATTCGTTGATACGGGGATGTTTTATTAACTTTTTCATGAAATTCTGCTCTTGAGATTTATTGTCTCCTATGTATATTTTTTTTCCTTTCTCTTGATTTTGATGCAACATTGCCTATTGAAAAATTAGTAATGCTACACTACATCAATTGTATGTGCATTACATTGCCATGTACACCTGGAAAACGAAAGCATGGGGATGCCAAATCAATGTTCTCATTTGTCTGTTCAAATGTGACAAGTTTTAGAGAATTGGTAGTATGTGGAAAACATTTTCATTAGTCAAACCTGATAAACTTGTGTCCTTGGTTGCTTGATCTTCATCTTCTTGTATCCGCTTCAAATTTCAGTCTTGATCTTCAAATTTTCTTATGTTACAAATTACCTTAATGAAAACAGGGACATCTGGATGTGGAGTTGAATGATGTTGGGAGACAGCAAGCAGCAGCTGTAACTTCTATCTTATACTTTTCTTTCATTTGTTTCTGACAACCACACTCTCTGACTGACTAAGAAGATGATCTTTATTTTACATGATGAAAGGTTGCTGATCGATTATCCAAGGAGAATAAGATCTCTTTTGTATACTCGTCAGACTTAAAACGCGCACTTGAGACAGCGCAGTCAATTGCTACCAGATGTGGAGTTATGGAGGTACAAGTTCATGGAGAACTTTCTGGATGTTTGATTTTTCTTTACCTACTCTTTGTAGAATAAAGAATGTGGACATTCAATTCACCTCAAAATTTTGTGAAAAGCAATTATGAAAATCACAGAAATTTGCGCGACTTTATTCTGTAATTAGTCTGTCTTCGCTCTCTTTCAGCTGTCTTTTTGCTTCTGCTTCTTTTACTCTTGTTATAATTATAATCACTTTAATGACACTGTAATATAGTCAGCCCTCAGTGTTGTGTGCCACTCTTGACTCTAAGGTTATTAAAGACCCCAATCTACGGGAAAGACATTTGGGAGATCTTCAGGGCCTAGTATTACGTGAAGCAGCGAGAGACAATCCTGAGGCTTACCAGGCTTTTTTATCTCGTGATACGGATAAAGCTCTGCCTGTTAGTATTTTTTTCTAAACTTTTTAAGAGAACAGTTCATTTAAATTTTTTGGTTAGCATTCAAAGTTATAGATAAGGCTACAGTGCTCTACCGACAAAAAGACTTAACAAAAAGTTTCCTCATTTAACTTAGAATCATGAAAACCCACCATAAACACCTAAAACACAATGTTGGACCAGCTCGCTTAACACTTTCTTGTCTAAAAAGGTATGGGGCAAGTCGTAAAGAACAAGGTACACCTTGTATGCATATATAAAAATACTATATTAGAGAGCGCAATTTACACATTAAGTCGATTAGTTTCCTAATGAAGATTTATGGATTCTGCATGTTATGGTATCATCATGTTTTTGCTTTTAATTGTCTCACATCACGTTGGCTCTTATGAGATCGGTACATCATCTGGAGCTAAACGGTTACCAAAATCCCTTCAGACATTGTAATTACAGGAAAAGAAGTGTGGTATAGAGAAGAAATTTGATTTGGATTTTGATAAACTTCTTAGTAACAAAACACCACAATCCAATTTAAGAAAAACAAATCATACAACACTAAATGAAATGAGAGTTTTCTCTCCCGAAACTCACACTCCCCACTGTACCTTACTCTTTTTCCTTCCCTTCCCCATCCCCATACACAACAGTTATATCCCTATGCCACATCATTTTCTCCTAACTTCCCTGTAACTGCTTTGCTCTACTCCTTTCTGATTTCTGCCACATGTCTTTGTTCTTCTTCCTAGAATATGTCTTCAATATTGGTGTATCAGATTTCAATAGCTGTTTGAACAAATGCAGGGAAGGGGAGAAAGTCTTGATCAACTCTACAAGCGTTGCACGTCTTGTTTGGAGAATATCGGCAGAAAGCACAAAGGTAATGGTCTCATCTAAGAACTTTATTTTTCCACAGGCCTATACTAGAAATTATCACAAGACCCAAAAAATTTTGCCACAAAATAATGCCAACTCGAAAGCCGGATCTTTATGGTAGTTTCTTGTTCTATTCACAGGACAGCAAGTTGTTGTTGTCACTCATGGAGGTGTTATCAGATCATTGTACAAGCGAGCTTGTGGAAGGTCTGTGGGCAAGATACTTAATACATCCGTAAACGTGTTTCATTTACTCGATGGTGACAATTGGACTATAAAATCCTGGGGTGATGTTAGTCATCTCGACCCAACCGGATTTTTACAGTCGGGATTTGGAGGGGATAAAACTTCTGGTTAGTTAGTGCATTCTATGGTGCCAAACTGTGGAGTCATACAATCATTTGGAGTGATGCTTAACATCTCAGGACACAAAGGAACAAATAAGAGTAGCATGCTCCATAATACTGGTACGAAGTATTCGTACTAGTCTTATTGTTGAATTTTGAAGGGAGGTTACTTCTTCCATTCTTGCTTTAAGAGAGTATTGTTCACCATTCAACAAATGTAGTTGAGTAGCCAGTAGAGCATCTGTCAGTACTCGTACTATAACAAATATTTTCTATGAGCGAATATATTTTCACCAATTTTTCTTCAAATTTGTCTGAATTGTTCTTTATCTTTTGAAGTTTGCAAAGTTAGTTTGGATATCATTGTGGATGAGCACAGGCTGAAATAGTAAACTTATTTTGCCTTAACTCCACTTTAACCCATAGAGATAGCTTGACTTTGATATGAAGCATACAATTTTTGGTGCTGAAAAGTCATTTTCGGAGTTTGATTA
Source organism: Begonia masoniana (assembly GCA_022432975.1). Lineage (NCBI taxonomy): Eukaryota > Viridiplantae > Streptophyta > Magnoliopsida > Cucurbitales > Begoniaceae > Begonia > Begonia masoniana. The sequence goes on along the minus strand of CM039507.1, from coordinate 14,445,502 downwards.
GGGATTGGATGCGAGGTCTGAGTTGTGTAAGTTGCTTAGATGCCCATACGGGTTTCTTCTGTCCTCTACTATATTATCTCTGGAAATTTTCCATTTTGTCACCCACCCCAATGACATGATTGGTCAGGCTGTAGCTATTTCTAGTTCTTGAAAGTGCGAAATTTTACTACCCTTATACTCATTTCCGGGTGAGAGAACCAAATTGATAAAGTGATTTATATTTATCTTTCGAATAAAACATCGTTTAATTTAGTTCCTACAGTTTTAACCCAGTAGTTTTGACTTCTATTTTCGGATAATTTTGTTGTCACTCTATTTATTTATGTCCAATAAAATGCTTAATTTGAGTAATTAGTTGGTCATGTATGAAGAGACCAAGTCGGGTGAGAGTGTTTTTCAAAGTTGGGTAAGTTTAGAATATCAATCATTCAACTATTTGGATTGAATCAGTCATCATAGTCTCTAGGTTGTTTATGATGTGCTTGGTCCTCAAGTTTTATTTTTGACTTAGGAATTTAAAATAAAACATCTTATGACCTTGAAAATTCTCTTCAGTTTGTCATGCAATTTTCAGACGTTTGATATCATTTCATGTGTATTATGTCAATTTTGTACATCTTCAACAAAGTACAATTTGTTTTTATTTAACTAAATATGCTTTGTTTTGAATTTGGTTATCAATTATTTAGTTAAAGTATTTATAGTTTTAATTGTTATTTTTAAATAATTATCTCATTTTCATCGATAAATTTATTGGGAATGTCACGTCGTTGTATTTTTATTATCGTCCTAAACTATTATTATTCACTAATTTGTTTTTGACTCGATCTATCACCCGTAAGGGTGTGTCATGATTGTTGACTTGATTAGTGTTTAAGTCTAAATATGTTTTTGATTATGTGTTTATATGCTTGTAATATAATTTAATTATATTTATTAAATGAGAATAATGAATTATGCATTTGAGTTTAATCTATTGAAAATGCTCTTGGAAATGGTATTTTAGTTATCTAATGCATGTGATTAAGTGTACAGAGCTGCATAGTTTTTTAACAGAGTTAAATGAAGAACTCCACCGCCCACTAAACGACAAAGGCGGATGAGATAAAATGAAGATATCCACCGCCCACTAAACGACAAAGGCGGATGAGATAAAATGAAGATATCCACCGCCCACTAAACGACAAAGGCAGATGAAAAAAAAATGAAGATATCCACCGCTCGCTAGACAACAAAGGCGGATGACTTCAAGAAGACATCCTACGTTCGCTAGACGACAAAGGCGGATGACTTCAAGAAGACATCCTATGTTCGCTAAACGACAAAGGCGGAAGACTTCAATAAGATATCCTACGCTCACTAAACGACAAAGGCGGAAGACGTCTACAACTTCTCATCCGATGCCGGTTCAACATTTTAAAGTTGCATCATCCGACACCGGTTCTGCGTTTAAAGATTCATCATCCTATGCCGGTTCAACATTTTGAAGTTGCATCCTCCTGATGGCGGTTCAAGACTAAAACAACATTGTCTTCCGCTAGAATTCAAAGTTAGCGCGAAGCTACAGTGACGTCGTTTTCAGCTTTAACTCCAGTACATTAATGGCGACGACGAACAACAATTTCAGATGCAATGGATATCGGCTCAAGTACGGATGCTTCCCAACGGTAACTTTTCCATTTTGAAGAAAGGAGCATTCAAGTCTGTGAAGCAAAAAGGAGACAGAGTATTTAAGCCGAGGTTAGAGCACGAAGGAACAACTTTTGCGAATTTTACTCTTGAGCCCTAATCTGCGAAATTTATCATACTCTGTATTTCTTCTACACCTCTTGATTTTAACTTGAGATTTACTCCTTATGAGAGTGTAGTCTGAGCTTGTAATTTACAAACTCAAAAATCTGTATAAGGCAGTGGATTGTCGCCCGTGAAGAACAATCCAGATCTGTAAAAGGCAGTTGATCGGAGCCCGAAATTTCGATCTGTTTATTCTTGTGAGGAGAAGGTTAAGGATCTTCAAGGGGGAACCTTGAAGCGTGGATGTAGGCAAGTTTTGGCCGAACCACGTAAAAACTCTTGTGTTGGTTTTTCTCTCTCTCTCTGTTATTTTTATTGTTGTGTTGATTTGCTGTTAGATTAATAATTTTAAAAAGGTCTAATTCACCCCCCTCTTAGACAATCTCGATCCTACAATTGGTATCAGAGCAAGGTCAATCATTGTCTAAGTTGTATTTGAATTCTTGGTGATACATTTACCATGGCATTTAACACAAACTCTACACAAGTAGAAGGTCAGTCTTCCACTAGACCTCCGTTCTTTGATGGTAATGATTATGTATACTGGAAGTCTAGAATGAGAATATACGTTCAAACTGTGGACTATGAATTATGGAATAACATAGAAAACGGTCCATACGTTGCTGTTAAAACAGAGAATGGTGTTAAGATCCCCAAAGCTTCACACGAACTAAATGATACAGACAAAAAAAACTTGAGCCTTAATGCCAAGGCGATAAACACACTGTATTGTGCTCTAAATAGAGATGAATTTAATAGAGTGCAAGGGTGTGAAAGTGCTCAAGAAATTTGGCACTTATTAGAAGTAACACATGAGGGAACTAACCAAGTAAATGAGAGTAAATTGAGCATGTTAGTTCATGAATATGAACTGTTTTCTATGGAAAAAGAAGAAATCATTAGTTCTATGTTCACTCGATTTACTAATATCACTAATGGTCTTAAAGCACTTGGTAAGATTTATTCAGGTGAAGAACATGTAAGAAAAATTTTGAGATGCCTACCTAGAGCCTGGCAAGCAAAGATGACAGCAATACAAGAGGCTCGGGATCTAAAGGTGCTCAAGCTTGAAGAGCTCATTGGCTCTCTGATGACTCATGAGATAACCATGAGGGCCAATGATAAGGAAGATCTCAAAGAAAAGGAGATAAATAAAAGGAAGGATGTTGCTCTGAAAGCCTCTTCAAGCAAAAATGAAGCATCTGAGGAAGAAGTAGAAGAAGATGATGAGGACATTGCTCTCATCACTAGGAGATTCAGCACGTTTCTCCGTAGGAAGAAGCTGCAAAGGAGAAGTTTTCCAAGGAATGAAAAACTTCCTAAAGACAAGGAGATTACCTGTTTTAGGTGCGACAAGCCTGGCCACATGAAGGCAGATTGTCCACATGCCAAGAAATATCCCAAGAAGTTTACGAAGAAGGCTATGAAGGCCACTTGGGATGACAGCGAAGGCGACACCTCTTCTTCAGAAGATGAGGAAGTAGCCAACCTGTGCTTCATGGCACACGAAGATAAGGTTAGTTCTTTATCCTCTAGTACTTTGAGTGATAGTGAGAGTGATAATGATGATGGTGATCTGATTGATGCTTTTAATGACCTGGTTAAGCAATTTGGTATGCTTAAGAATAAATATAACTTGTTGAAAAGAGAAAATGCAGGTCTATTAGAAAAGCATGCTAAAGAAGTGGACTTGCATGAAAAGGAGATCACTGAACTGAAAAAGAAAAATGAAACTTTGAATAATATTGTTCAGAAATTTACCTATAGTAGTAAACAACTGAACATGCTGATTAGTGATCAAAGAATGACTTTTGATAGAGCAGGCATTGGATATAATGGGAGTAGTAAAAAGAAGATATATAAAAACTTTTTTGTTAAAGCTACTGTTTGTCATGCATGTAATGATGTAGGACATAAATCCTTTGAATGTCCTTTAAAAACAAACAATAAGAAAGCTGGTTGTAAATTACACTGGATTCCTAAAGGAACCAGACCTAACGCTAGGACCCAAAAGATTTGGGTACCTAAGAAGACAACCTGATTTCTGTTTTGCAGGATGATGCGTCTCCATTAAGGAATCAATGGTACCTGGACAGTGGCTGTTCGAGGCACATGACTGGAGATGCATCTAAGTTTGCTGTTGTCAACAAGAAGAAAGGAAGTGTTACTTTTGGTAGAAACCAAAAGAGCAAAATTGTTGGCATTGGCAACATAGGTAACCCTATCAATCCTATTATAGAAAATGTTTTATTAGTTGACGGGTTAAAACACAATCTGCTAAGCATAAGTCAATTATGTGACAAAGGTTATGAGGTGATATTTAAATCAAATTCATGCATAATTAAAGATAGCTCATCTAGTTCTATACTGTTTAAAGGATATAGAAAAGAAAATGTGTATATTATTGATTTAGATAATATTGAATTTTCTGATGAAAAATGCTTTGCTGTGAATTCTTCTAATGACTGCTGGACTTGGCATAGGAGATTAGTACACGTAGGGATGGATACCTTAGCTAAGATTACTAAGGAGAATTTAGTTAGAGGGATCCCTAAGATATCCTTTGTGAATGATAAGGTCTGTGAAGCCTGCCAAATGGGTAAGCAGATCAAAAGTTCCTTTGCATCTAAGAATGCAATTTCTTCTTCAAAGCCTCTCCAACTCCTTCACATAGACCTCTTCGGTCCTTCCAATATAGCCAGCTTAGGATGTAAATTTTATGCCTTTGTTATTGTAGATGACTTCTCTAGATTCACCTGGGTATATTTTCTGAAGTCTAAGGCTGAGACTTTTGATACCTTTTCTAGCTTTAGGAAAAGAATTCAAAATGAAAAGGGGCTCACCATTGTCGCTATTCGTAGTGATCATGGTGGAGAATTTGAAAATGAAAAATTTGAACTATTGTGTCTCAAACATAGAATTGAGCACAACTTCTCCTCCCCTAGAACTCCTCAGCAAAATTGTGTTGCTGAGAGGAAAAATAGGTCTCTCCAAGAGCTAGCTCGGACTATGCTCAATGAGAATTCTCTTCCTAAATACTTCTGGGCTGAAGCTGTCTCTACAGCATGCTATGTGCTCAATCGGGTCTCCATAAGACCTATTCTTGAGAAAACTCCATATGAGCTCTGGAGTGGAAAAACTCCTTCTGTTAAATACTTTAGAGCTTTTGTAGTAAATGGTTTATTCTCAACACTAAAGATAACTTAGGAAAATTCGATTCCAAATCTGATCTTGGAATTTTTCTTGGTTATTCTCTTTCAAGTAAAGCATATAGAGTATTCAATAGGAGAACTCTAGTTGTAGAAGAATCAGTTCATGTCAACTTTGATGAGTCCCTTCAACCCACAATCAATGTGGATGAGGATGATTCTTTGGATAGACAACTGGACTCTCTTTCTGATCTTGGAATCTTTTGCTCCTGTAGCTAGATTAGAGTCAATTAGGATGCTCCCAGCCCTTGCCTGCTACAAGAACTTCACACTCTTTCAAATGGATGTAAAGAGTGCATTCTTAAATGGTTACATCAATGAAGAAGTTTTTGTTGAGCAACCCTTAGGTTTTGAATCTTTTGATAAACCCAATCATGTCTACAAATTAAGGAAAGCTCTCTATGGTCTTAAGCAGGCTCCTAGAGCTTGGTATGATAGATTGAAAAATTTTCTTGAGGAAAGGAATTTCAAAAAGGGAAATACAGATTCAACTCTATTTACCATGCAAAAGAAGAATGACATTCTGTTAGTTCAAATTTATGTCGATGACATTATTTTTGGATCAACTAATGTCAACATGTGTAATGAATTTTCCTCCCTCATGCAAAGTGAATTTGAGATGAGTATGATAGGGGAGTTAAAATTCTTTTTAGGTTTCCAGATTAGTCAATCTCCTGATGGAATTTTCTTCTGTCAAGAAAAATACATCAAGGAACTTCTAAAGAAATTTGGATTAGAATCTTCTAAGTCTTCCAAGACTCCTATGAGTACCACAACTAAATTGGATAAAGATGAAAAATGATTAAGTGTTGATATTAAAAAATATCGTGGTATGATTGGATCATTACTATATCTAACTGCTAGTAGGCCAGATATACTCTTTAGTGTTTGTCTTTGTGCTAGATTTCAAACTGCTCCTAAGGAATCTCACTTAACTGCTATCAAAAGGATTTTCAAATATTTAAGTGAGACACCTGACCTAGGTTTATGGTATCCAAAGGGCACCTCTTTTGATCTGATTGGATATTCAGATTCTGATTATGCAGATAGTCTAGTTGATAGGAAAAGCACTAGTGGCACCTGTCAGTTCTTAGATGAATCTTTAGTCTCCTGGTATTCTAAGAAACAGAACTCTGTTGCATTATCAACTGCTGAGAGTGAATACATTGCTGCAGGCAGTTGTTGTGCACAAATGCTTTGAATGAAACAGACTTTAAAAGATTATAATCTGTTTTATGATAGGATTCCTATTCGGTGTGATAACACCAGTGCTATCAACATTTCTAAAAATCCTATTCAGCATTCTAGAACAAAGCATATCGATGTCAGATATCACTTCATAAGAGAGCATGTTCTAAGAGGTGATATCTCCTTAGAGTTTGTCAATTCTGTAGATCAATTGGCCGACATATTTACAAAACCGTTGGATGAAAAGACCTTCAATAATATAAGAATAAGGTTAGGTCTCATTCGGTTTGAGAATCGCTAAGTCTCTTCTTTTGGAATGTCTTCCTGTGAAAGAGTGATCTGTTTTATTGATGGCATCGGTGGATGTAGATAACCGGATGATATGTGTCCTCCACTGACCGGATGATGTCTATGCATCTGATGATGTATTTTCTAATCTGCTGACACGTGTCATCTATCGAACGAAATCGGTGTTACACTTGTGACTTCATCGTCGGGCGGTGCTTTATTTCATTTAAATTCTTATTTCTTCACCGAGACGCTTCATCTTTCGCGCTCTTTCTGAAAACCCCTGCCCTACCAATCCTCTCTCTCGATCTTATCTTTCCAATGGATCATCTGTTTTCATCATCTCGTGGAGTTTCCGAACCGGCCAAGAAGAAGGCCAAAGTCTCTGCTCGTCCAACTCCGGTGATTCCTCGTGCCAATAGTTGGCCGTCGTTCTATTTCCTCAATCAGACTGCTGAAGCCAGGTATCACGACGACTTTAAAGATAAGAAGTTGATTCCAAGTCGTGGTATTGTTCCAGACGAGTTAGTAGGTTTAAATTTAGTAGCACCCTTGACTGACATTGGTTTAATAGGGTTGTTTGAAGTTGAATATTTCTTTTACCCCACTGTCATTAGAATGTTCTATGCCAATCTTAGTTATCCTTCTGACCAATCAACCATTTCGAGCTATGTGTTTGGAAAACACATAGTTCTTACCTCCCAATCCCTAAATGAGCTTCTGGGGAGTCCTCATCTAGATCAACATCCCAAAATCTATTCAATAGGGCTAGAACCCCCATTTCTTGGAACTCCCGAGGGAAAACAATTTTTGAAAGAAATTGCCCTAGACCCGCACAATATTCCCAATTCCTTAAAGAGCAAACATTTAACCATTAGAGCTCGACTTCTCCATCAGATGATCAGTTATAATGTTATTCCTAAGGGTGGTCATTATGATGATATTAGCAGCATGAAATTTGTTGTTCTTTTTGCCCTCTATCAAAAGACCCCGGTTGATATTGGATACATTATTTTGAGAAGGATGATTTAGTGTGTTTCTTCAGGGCCTACATCTTTTCCCTATAACCTCCTTCTCATGAAGATTTTTCAGATGTCCGAGGTTGAATTTCCCGAGGATGAGGATCCTTCCTGTCTCAAGTCATCCAGTTACTACTCTAAATCCACTTTGTTAAGGATGGGAATTAAGAGAACCCGTCAAGGGACGTTTGTTTTGGATCAGTCCAAGCAAAGGGCTGCTAAGGTCGCAGCCGCCAGAAAAGGAAAAAGGAAACCGATTTTGGATGAAGAGTCATCAATGCAAGAAGGAGGTGGTGACTCAGAGATACCTACATTTGATATTTCCCCTCCTCAATCTCTGGTCTCACGCTCCCACCTTCCTCCACCAATGCCAAGACTCCCTGCTCCATCCTCTCCAGCCCATTATTTTGAGGCCATCTCAGTTCCTCAGCCATCTCCTCCCCTTACTCTTTTGGTACCTTCTCTGCCTCCTCCAGTCCCACTTCCTCCTCCAGTCCAAACCCCTCCTCCAGTCCCACTTTCTCCACCAGTCCAACCACCTCCTCCCCTACTACCACCTCCTCCTCCAGTCCAACCAACTCCTCCACAACTAACAGCTCCACTTGTCCACGTCTCCTCACCAATTCCATCAGTTACTCTTGCCACTCCTCTGACTTATCAGCGGAGATTTTCATTGAGTGAGGCTCAGTACAATGATTTAAAAGGCCTTATTGACAATCTAGGGTCAGCCCTCTGTCAGCTTGAGAAATCTCTAGACGCCAAGCTTGACCAGACTCAAAAGAACATGAGCATTGCTATGGATACTGGTCTTGGGTTGCTGGCAACGAAAATGGATGGTCACCGCCGCATTGTTGCCAAGGAACTTGAGTTCCTCAGATCCTCTGTTGACAATCTGAATCCCGAACCCGAAACTGAACCATCCAATTTAGTCTGTGTCACAGAGGCTTGTTCTGAAGACTTCCTCCCTCCGATCATCCGTCCAGAGGCAGGTGAAGATGCTCGGCTCCTGCCCTTAGATCTTCAGGAAGCTACGCTGACATTCTCTCCTTCTGCTGCTATTTCTGCCCGAGAGCCTCCTGTCGAGTCCTCAAGTCCTATGGATGCATCTCTTACTGCTTCTCCATCTGTAGCACATCCTTCTTGTCTGGACATGATAATGTTTCTAGAAATCTCTGCCATTTCTGCTCCCTGCTTGGATTTGGTGGTCTATCAAGGACCTTCTCCATCTGCTGCTCCTCAGCCAGAGTCTTCTCCATGCCAGGATATAGTGCTCTATCAAGCACCACTTCCTCCCACTATTGCTTCACTTCGCGCACTTGTGGATACTTATTTTCTTTCAGATCTTGAAGTGCCCGCTTGGATTAGCCAAGCTTTCTGGACTCATTTTTTAGCTTTTTTTAAGTATAGGAGTTTGTTCGTAAATACGTTTATTGATATTTTAATGACATTTCTCTTATGTTCTATCCCATGTGGTGTTTTTTTTTTTAAACTCTGGTATGCTCTGTGTTTGTTTTTTTTTTTTTTTTTTTTTTTTTTTTTTTTTTTTTTTTTTTTTTTTTTTTTTTTTTTTTTTTTTTTTTTTTTTTTTTTTTTTTTTTTTTTTTTTTTTTTTTTTTTTTTTTTTTTTTTTTTTTTTTTTTTTTTTTTTTTTTTTTTTTTTTTTTTTTTTTTTTTTTTTTTTTTTTTTTTTTTTTTTTTTTTTTTTTTTTTTTTTTTTTTTTTTTTTTTTTTTTTTTTTTTTTTTTTTTTTTTTTTTTTTTTTTTTTTTTTTTTTTTTTTTTTTTTTTTTTTTTTTTTTTTTTTTTTTTTTTTTTTTTTTTTTTTTTTTTTTTTTTTTTTTTTTTTTTTTTTTTTTTTTTTTTTTTTTTTTTTTTTTTTTTTTTTTTTTTTTTTTTTTTTTTTTTTTTTTTTTTTTTTTTTTTTTTTTTTTTTTTTTTTTTTTTTTTTTTTTTTTTTTTTTTTTTTTTTTTTTTTTGTTTTATAATGTCAATGGGGGAGAATATATTTGATCGGTGAAATTAGTTACTATGATTTGTGTATGCATATTTTTTACTGTTTTTTTTTTAACTCTGGTATGCTCTGTGTTTGTTTTTTTTTTGGAATATATGCATTTGCTATGGGGGAGTTATATTTAATCAAATTTATAGGTTGTTATCATCAAAAAGGGGGAGATTGTTGACTTAATTAGTGTTTAAGTCTAAATATGTTTTTGATTATGTTTATTAAATGAGAATAATGAATTATGCATTTGAGTTTAATCTATTGGAAATGCCCTTGGAAAGGGTATTTTAATTATCTAATGCATGTGATTAAGTGTACAGGGCTGCATAGTTTTTTAACAGAGTTAAATGAAGAACTCCACCGCCCACTAAACGACAAAGGCGGATGACATAAAATGAAGATATCCACCGCCCACTAAACGACAAAGGCGGATGAGATAAAATGAAGATATCCACTGCCCACTAAACGACAAAGGCGGATGAGAAAAAAATGAAGATATCCACCGCTCGCTAGACGACAAAGGCGGATAACTTCAAGAAGACATCCTACGTTCGCTAGACGACAAAGGCGGATGACTTCAAGAAGACATCCTACGTTCGCTAAACGACAAGGGCGGAAGACTTCAATAAGATATCCTACGCTCACTAAACGACAAAGGCGGAAGACGTCTACAACTTCTCATTCGATGCCGGTTCAACATTTTAAAGTTGTATCATCCGACACCGGTTCTGCGTTTAAAGATTCATCATCCTATGCCAGTTCAACATTTTGAAGTTGCATCCTCCGATGGCGGTTCAAGACTAAAACAACATTGTCTTCCGCCAGAATTCAAAGTTAGCGCGAAGCTACAGTGACGTCGTTTTCAGCTTTAACTCCAGTACATTAATGGCGACGACGAACAGCAATTTCAGATGCAACGGATATCTGCTTAAGTACGGATGCTTCCCAACAGTAACTTTTCCATTTTGAAGAAATGAGCATTCAAGTCTGTGAAGCAAAAAGGAGACAGAGTATTTAAGCCGAGGTTAGAGCACGAAGGAACAACTTTTGCAAATTTTACTCTTGAGCCCTAATCTACGAAATTTATCATACTCTGTATTTTTTCTACACCTCTCGATTTTAACTTGAGATTTACTCCTTGTGAGAGTGTAGTCTGAGCTTGCAATTTACAAACTCAAAAATCTGTATAAGGCAGTGGATTGTCGCCCGTGAAGAACAATCCAGATCTGTAAAAGGCAGTTGATCGGAGCCCGGAATTTCGATCTGTTTATTCTCGTGAGGAGAAGGTTAAGGATCTTCAAGGGGGAACCTTGAAGCGTGGATGTAGGCAGGTTTTGGCCGAACCACGTAAAAACTCTTGTGTTGGTTTTTCTCTCTCTCTCTCTGTTATTTTTATTGTTGTGTTGATTTGCTGTTAGATTAATAATTTTAAAAAGGTCTAATTCACCCCCCTCTTAGACAATCTCGATCCTACAATGATGTGTGTAACACCCGACATTTTTGCCTATGTAATTTCTCCCCGAATCATTATGTAGGATTAATTTGGTATTAATACAATGAACGTTTTGTTGGAAACCAAATCGATGGAAATTATATATAGATACATATAAATATGTATATTTGGATAATGGGGTAAAAACCGAACTAATGTATGAGTGAACGAAACCATTAGTTAGAGATGCATGAATGGGTAAATTAGGAAGGAATTAAGGTTGGTGGGAGGGAGCCAATGGATGGTTGCCAAATGTCCATAACTTGCTGAGAAACCTATCTATTCTCCTCTCTTCTACGTGAATCTTCACACTCATCCCTTCCTCTCTGTTTCCTCTCTTCCAGACAAAAATCATCCATTGAAGCACCTTCGATCTTCCTTGAATTTTCTTCTATTTCTGCCTAAGGTAAGCATCTGCTTATCCTAACGTGTCTGGACAAGTTAAAATGACAGTTTTGTTGAAGTTTAGGGTTTGTGATATTTTGGAGAAAACTCGCTGTTATTGCATGAAAACATGTTGGTTTGTTTTCTAAAAACCTGAATGGAGTTAGGAGCATATTCTACAAGTTATTTGTTAGTATTTGCAACTTGTTTATTTTCCTTCCATGCATGTACAGGTTCATGCATTATCGAGACGATCAAGAACGTCAACTCTACAGCAAACATGAGGTTGGCCCTTAAGGCCCTATATCACGGAGACTCTAGGATTTTACTACTGTCGGGAGGTTTTGGGTAGATAAGTTGAAGTTATATTCTGAGTAACCTGTTCTTCCTTTAAGTTCTGTTGTGTTGTTTCTGTTGTCTGCTGTTTTAATTGTAAGCACAGTGAATGTCCATGCATACACGATTTTCTCGAAAGTTCATGTAAAACTTTTTTCTGTACACGGTTTGAAGCTAAGCAAGATAAAATCTAACTGAAATGTATTGGTTAAGTGCGGGACGGGGACTGGCCTACTGTTCTTTTTCTATATATCTGTTTGTGCTTGTCGTGCACTTGTCAGTTCCCTTATAAGCCCCAGTTATACCCCTCTGCCACTGAAACGTAATGTACTGTTCTGTCACCGTATTCTGAAAGTTCATGCATAGCATACCCATCACTGCATTTATATATGTTCATACTGAGTTTTAGACTCATAGGTGAACTCCCTGATGTAGGTAATGAACCCGTAAATGAGGACTTTGTGCCTCAGTCCGACGAATAGGTGGCTGGTGGCTCGAGCTCTCGGAGGTGGTTGTGGCAGCCAAACATGTTTCTGACCCGAGGGAGGGAAGTTTTTAAAGTAATGTTCAAGTCTGTAAAACTTTACTGGGACTCTGTTGTTTTGTTTTTAAACCTCTGTTGTGGTTCTATGTTTTTGGTTTAAAAACTCTGTTGGGAATTTATAATGTATAGGTTCTGATGTTCGAGTTTTAAACCTCTGTTTGACAGTTGATAGTTGTCGTTTTGAAATATTTTGTTGTTGATGTATTTAAAACCTCTGTATTTGACTGTTGAATTTATGTTCTGAAGTATTCTGGAATTGTTTGGAATATTTTCTATTTTAGGGTGTGTATGGGTTATTTCTGATTTTTGAGTCATCCATGAAATCCGTTTTCCTTAAATTTCTGTCGTGTTTTTCTGGTATGTCCAAGATCATATTTTAAATCGTTTTCTGAAGTTTGAAGCTTCCATACCTTCTGTTTTCATGTTTTCTGTCTCCATGTATTCCTGTCAAAAGTTGTCAATTTCTGCCTTTAAAACTACATCGCCCGCCCAGTTTATCCATATCCACCGCTGCTTTAATTTCACTTCTACAGCTGCCCGTTCTAAAAATCACGTCCACCGCTACTTGTAAAATTATATCCACCGCTGCTCGTTGCCCTTTTAAAACTGCATCCACCGCTGTCTTTACAATTTCATCTTCCGCCTGACGTCATCTGTTTTGTCTTATTTATGTCCACCGGTGAACAGTGCACTTCTGCCCGCCTCCACCGCTGCCACTGTTCATTTTTGTCGTATTCACATCCACCGCTGCTTTTAAAATTCATATCCACCGCTGCCTTTGTTTATTCACATCCACTGCTGCCATTGTACACTTTTGTCGTATTCACATCTACCGCTGCTTTTAAATTCATATCCACCGTTGCCTTTGTTTATTTACATCCACCGCTGCCACTGTACACTTTTGTCTTATTCATATCCACCGTTGTCTATGTTCACATTTGTTAAAAATCCACTTCTTCCGCCAGTCTTCTGCTTATGTTTTTCCGCCTTTATTTTCTGTTTATTCTGTTTATTTATTCTCATCGTCCCTTTCTGTTCTCTGTTCTTCCCAGTCTCTTCTGTTATTCACTTTTGTGATCCGGTTATAAATTAGCTCCCAGTTTTTAAATCCAGAGAAAGTTTTCTCTCTTTGAGAAGTTTTAAAGGTTCGATTTATAAAAGTCCTCTGTCTTTTGTGTCTTCGAACTGTAATTGTCATCCAGTTTTAGACATATGTCATCCAGTCCCATTTCCAGATAAGGTTTCTTCTCCCTGTAACGTTCTAAAAGTTTTGAAAAAAAATATAGTCTCTGTTTTTTCTGTTATGTCCAGAGTGATGGTTTGGCTCTCGGATCCGATCGGAATCTTTGGGTTTCGGGCTTCAAAAAAAAAAAAAAAAAAAAAAAAAAAAAAAAAAAAAAAAAAAAAAAAAAAAAAAAAAAAAAAAAAAAAAAAAAAAAAAAAAAAAAAAAAAAAAAAAAAAAAAAAAAAAAAAAAAAAAAAAAAAAAAAAAAAAAAAAAAAAAAAAAAAAAAAAAAAAAAAAAAAAAAAAAAAAAAAAAAAAAAAAAAAAAAAAAAAAAAAAAAAAAAAAAAAAAAAAAAAAAAAAAAAAAAAAAAAAAAAAAAAAAAAAAAAAAAAAAAAAAAAAAAAAAAAAAAAAAAAAAAAAAAAAAAAAAAAAAAAAAAAAAAAAAAAAAAAAAAAAAAAAAAAAAAAAAAAAAAAAAAAAAAAAAAAAAAAAAAAAAAAAAAAAAAAAAAAAAAAAAAAAAAAAAAAAAAAAAAAAAAAAAAAAAAAAAAAAAAAAAAAAAAAAAAAAAAAAAAAAAAAAAAAAAAAAAAAAAAAAAAAAAAAAAAAAAAAAAAAAAAAAAAAAAAAAAAAAAAAAAAAAAAAAAAAAAAAAAAAAAAAAAAAAAAAAAAAAAAAAAAAAAAAAAAAAAAAAAAAAAAAAAAAAAAAAAAAAAAAAAAAAAAAAAAAAAAAAAAAAAAAAAAAAAAAAAAAAAAAAAAAAAAAAAAAAAAAAAAAAAAAAAAAAAAAAAAAAAAAAAAAAAAAAAAAAAAAAAAAAAAAAAAAAAAAAAAAAAAAAAAAAAAAAAAAAAAAAAAAAAAAAAAAAAAAAAAAAAAAAAAAAAAAAAAAAAAAAAAAAAAAAAAAAAAAAAAAAAAAAAAAAAAAAAAAAAAAAAAAAAAAAAAAAAAAAAAAAAAAAAAAAAAAAAAAAAAAAAAAAAAAAAAAAAAAAAAAAAAAAAAAAAAAAAAAAAAAAAAAAAAAAAAAAAAAAAAAAAAAAAAAAAAAAAAAAAAAAAAAAAAAAAAAAAAAAAAAAAAAAAAAAAAAAAAAAAAAAAAAAAAAAAAAAAAAAAAAAAAAAAAAAAAAAAAAAAAAAAAAAAAAAAAAAAAAAAAAAAAAAAAAAAAAAAAAAAAAAAAAAAAAAAAAAAAAAAAAAAAAAAAAAAAAAAAAAAAAAAAAAAAAAAAAAAAAAAAAAAAAAAAAAAAAAAAAAAAAAAAAAAAAAAAAAAAAAAAAAAAAAAAAAAAAAAAAAAAAAAAAAAAAAAAAAAAAAAAAAAAAAAAAAAAAAAAAAAAAAAAAAAAAAAAAAAAAAAAAAAAAAAAAAAAAAAAAAAAAAAAAAAAAAAAAAAAAAAAAAAAAAAAAAAAAAAAAAAAAAAAAAAAAAAAAAAAAAAAAAAAAAAAAAAAAAAAAAAAAAAAAAAAAAAAAAAAAAAAAAAAAAAAAAAAAAAAAAAAAAAAAAAAAAAAAAAAAAAAAAAAAAAAAAAAAAAAAAAAAAAAAAAAAAAAAAAAAAAAAAAAAAAAAAAAAAAAAAAAAAAAAAAAAAAAAAAAAAAAAAAAAAAAAAAAAAAAAAAAAAAAAAAAAAAAAAAAAAAAAAAAAAAAAAAAAATCTCAAAGTATTGGTTTTTTTTTTTTTTTTTTTTTTTTTTTTTTTTTTTTTTTTTTTTTTTTTTTTTTTTTTTTTTTTTTTTTTTTTTTTTTTTTTTTTTTTTTTTTTTTTTTAAAAAAAAAAAAAAAAAAAAAAAAAAAAAAAAAAAAAAAAAAAAAAAAAAAAAAAAAAAAAAAAAAAAAAAAAAAAAAAAAAAAAAAAAAAAAAAAAAAAATCTCAAAGTATTGGTTTTTTTTTTTTAAAAATTAATTTATAAAGTAAAGAAGAAACTGAGATTAATTTAAAAAAATACCAAACGATATTTGATTTATTTAAAAACTTTTCCACATATTCAACCTATCATGGGTAGATAATAGAAAAAATTTCGTGATTTTCTAAAATTTGTATGATTTATTATAATATTTTTATAAAATACTAAAAAAAAATTA
This sequence comes from Begonia masoniana, assembly GCA_022432975.1. Taxonomy (NCBI): domain Eukaryota; kingdom Viridiplantae; phylum Streptophyta; class Magnoliopsida; order Cucurbitales; family Begoniaceae; genus Begonia; species Begonia masoniana. The sequence goes on along the minus strand of CM039507.1, from coordinate 14,429,948 downwards.
CAATAAATCGTACATATGTTAAAAAATAACGCAAATTTTCAGATTATTTTCTCATTAAGTAGTGAACATTTGGTAAAAATTTCAACTGAATCTAAGATTGTTTGATAATTTTTTAAATGAGGGTTTAATAAAATTGTTGATAGAAGGTTAAAATTGATAATAGAATTAAAGTACAGGGTTCGGTTTGCCCGTTTTTTTAGTACAGGGGGCGAATTAAAAAAAAATGTATAGTATAGGGTTCAAATTGATAATTACCCAAAAAAAAATCTCAAAGTATTGGTTTTTTTTTTTTAAAAACCTTAAACTTTCGTTTTTAATAATTTAAACCTTAAATTATTAAAAACTTAACAAAACAAACCATGTCGGTCGTCCGATCGCCGTCCATTTTTTAAAACTGCCACAAAAAGGACGACCGGTCTATGACGGACAGCGTCTGTTATTTCCAGGGCGACGTGGCACTTGACACGTCAGGATGGGATGCACAGGTTGGATGTGGACACCCTCCGTTTCACGTGCGGTGCACGGTGCTCAGGAACGGTCGGCTGTTTTCGACGAACAGGAGACTGTTCTAACGCAAACAGCTGACCATTCTTCGAGAACATTCGCCCCGCTAGCGAGAACAACCGACCGTTCTGAGATATTGACCCTCCTGTTGGTAAACTGAGGGCGGAGAACGGCCGGACGTTCCACGAACAAAGCCGACCGTGTCGGGCTATTGACCCTCCGCCCTGAAAAGAACGGTCAGACGTTATATAATAACAAATGACCGTTCTTAGAGAACAGACGGCTATTGCAAGGCTATTAACCCTCCCTTTGTTCATAAAATTAGGGCAGAGAACGGAGGGTCACCACCCCCTAAACGGTCATCTGTTCCCCAATAGTTTATATAGAAATAGAGGCCAGAAACCCGTCTCCACCTTCGAAAAGTCAAAAATTCTCTCGGCCCTTTTGCGTTTTTTCTAAAAAATCTGATAGTTTTTAGCTCCACCTTGTTGATTGGTCCATTATCAAGTGTTTCCATTGATTTACAACCGAAATCCAACAAATTCGAGTCCTTAAATTCGCAAAAAAAAAATTTCCAAAAATCCCCATCAAATGCTTGAGAGATTGATTATTAGGCAAAAAGTTGGGCCATCGAAACGTCGGGCACCGTTAACGTCGCAAGGAAGTGCGACACAAGGTGACCCGACTAACTGGCCAGACGTCCCGCGACTGTGATCTAGGTTCATGTCGCTTGAATTTCGAAATCAAATGTGTAAAGAGCAATTTGAGTTGGATCAATTACACCGCTCGGTTATGCATTCAAAGACAGTGGACTTTAAAGGTTGAAAGTCCCTGGAGATCCATAAGATGTTCGACAGAATCGGCATGCACGGGGTGTACAGTGTGCGGGGCAAAAGCTGTGGCAGAATTGTTCACCTATTTTTTGCGAACTTGATCTTTAGCGGGAGGTTGAGAATTATAAAGACGTACATTCTGGATACGGAGATTGAAGTTACTCTAGAGACGGTCAATGAGTTGATCAGGTTTGCCGGAGAAGAGGCAGAGAAATACTATCATACCTCCCAAGACTGTCCTTTTGTCGGATCGTACGAGGGAGTACAGTTCATGAGGCAAATTCATCGTAACTTTAACATTGTAGGGTTCGTGAAGCCAAGATCCAGAGATTTGAATCTCAGAGCTCGGGTCGTTCACAACATGTTGTCCCACACCATCCTACCGCGGTATGGACATAGAGATCTCGTGAGCTGCATGGATCTCTATGTCATGGAGAAGCTTTACAGCGGGAGACAGTTCGACCTCGAGTTCTTGACTTTAAGTCACATTTGTGAGATCAGGCAGACACGCAACAAAAACCTGCCATACGACGCGTTGATACAGAAGATCATCTAGTGATTCCAGATTGAGCTCCCTTCTGGAGAGCAGATGAGGACACAGCGGGCCGCCGACGTTTTTTATAGGCTTTATTTGATTCAGATGTACCTAATTGAAATCGATGGGACATGGATGGAGAAGAGAGATCAGGAGCATCCACCACTCAGGATATTCCTATGAAGGAAGCCTCAACGCAGCAAGAGGTAGGGTCTCTCGTAGATAGACTCCATCAGCTCGAAGTGAGACAGACAGAGTCTCATAGAGAGGTGATGGAGTCCAATAGACAGATGATGGAGTACCTTCAAGAGATGATGAACTACAAAAAAAATACGAGAAAAATTATCTAGGATTGGATGGAGGACGATGACGATGATGTCTAACCGTCCTCTCCGTCATCTTAGTTTATTTTTTATATAGTTTACTTTATTTTAATGTAATTTATTTTGATGTAATTCAGTTGTACCTATAAAATTCTGGAATTGTTTGGTGGTTATAAACTTGTCATTTGAATATGCAGAAATTGTTTGAAACTAGCTATGGGGGAGTTATAAAACAAAGAAAACTCTGTCCGATTTTTCAACCTTTTTTTTCATTAAATTACACATTATAAAAAATTAATTTAAAAAATTATCAAACGATATTGGCTTTACTTAAACTTAACCGATGTCACAAACCAGGAACGCTAATAGAAATTTTTTCATGATTTCTCAGCACTTTTTTTTTTTTTTTTTTTTTTTTTTTTTTTTTTTTTTTTTTTTTTTTTTTTTTTTTTTTTTTTTTTTTTTTTTTTTTTTTTTTTTTTTTTTTTTTTTTTTTTTTTTTTTTTTTTTTTTTATTTTCTAAACTGGTAATAGAGGACGCAGAACATTAAGGAAAATTAACCTTCGGCATCTGCCGATGACGTCAGCCGGAAGACTAAACCGTCAAACAATTAACCTTCGGCATCTGCCGATGACGTCAGCCGGAAGACTAAACCGTCAAACAATTAACCTTCGGCATCTGCCGATGACGTCAGCCGGAAGACTAAACCGTCAAACAATTAACCTTCGGCATCTGCCGATGACGTCAGCCGGAAGACTAAACCGTCAAACAATTAACCTTCGGCATCTGCCGATGACGTCAGCCGGAAGACTAAACCGTCAAACAATTAACCTTCGGCATCTGCCGATGACGTCAGCCGGAAGACTAAACCGTCAAACAATTAACCTTCGGCATCTGCCGATGACGTCAGCCGGAAGACTAAACCATCAAACAATTAACCTTCGGCATCTGCCGATGACGTCAGCCGGAAGACTAAACCATCAAACAATTAACCTTCGGCATCTGCCGATGACGTCAGCCGGAAGACTAAACCGTCAAACAATTAACCTTCGGCATCTGCCGATGACGTCAGCCGGAAGACTAAACCGTCAAACAATTAACCTTCGGCATCTGCCGATGACGTCAGCCGGAAGACTAAACCGTCAAACAATTAACCTTCGGCATCTGCCGATGACGTCAGCCGGAAGACTAAACCGTCAAACAATTAACCTTCGGCATCTGCCGATGACGTCAGCCGGAAGACTAAACCATCAAACAATTAACCTTCGGCATCTGCCGATGACGTCAGCCGGAAGACTAAACCGTCAAACAATTAACCTTCGGCATCTGCCGATGACGTCAGCCGGAAGACTAAACCATCAAACAATTAACCTTCGGCATCTGCCGATGACGTCAGCCGGAAGACTAAACCGTCAAACAATTAACCTTCGGCATCTGCCGATGACGTCAGCCGGAAGACTAAACCGTCAAACAATTAACCTTCGGCATCTGCCGATGACGTCAGCCGGAAGACTAAACCGTCAAACAATTAACCTTCGGCATCTGCCGATGACGTCAGCCGGAAGACTAAACCGTCAAACAATTAACCTTCGGCATCTGCCGATGACGTCAGCCGGAAGACTAAACCGTCAAACAATTAACCTTCGGCATCTGCCGATGACGTCAGCCGGAAGACTAAACCGTCAAACAATTAACCTTCGGCATCTGCCGATGACGTCAGCCGGAAGACTAAACCGTCAAACAATTAACCTTCGGCATCTGCCGATGACGTCAGCCGGAAGACTAAACCGTCAAACAATTAACCTTCGGCATCTGCCGATGACGTCAGCCGGAAGACTAAACCGTCAAACAATTAACCTTCGGCATCTGCCGATGACGTCAGCCGGAAGACTAAACCGTCAAACAATTAACCTTCGGCATCTGCCGATGACGTCAGCCGGAAGACTAAACCGTCAAACAATTAACCTTCGGCATCTGCCGATGACGTCAGCCGGAAGACTAAACCATCAAACAATTAACCTTCGGCATCTGCCGATGACGTCAGCCGGAAGACTAAACCATCAACAACTATTCCTTCGGCATCTGCCGATGACGTCAGCCGGAAGACTAAACCATCAAACAATTAACCTTCGGCATCTGCCGATGACGTCAGCCGGAAGACTAAACCGTCAAACAATTAACCTTCGGCATCTGCCGATGACGTCAGCCGGAAGACTAAACCATCAAACTCTAACATTCGGCATCTGCCGATGACGTCAGCCGGAAGACTAAACCGTCAAACAATTAACCTTCGGCATCTGCCGATGACGTCAGCCGGAAGACTAAACCATCAAACTCTAACATTCGGCATCTGCCGATGACGTCAGCCGGAAGATTGCCTCATCCAGCTTCCGTCTTACGGTAGGGAACACTAAATCATCAAGACTCCTTTCAACTGAGCAAACCACAACTCATTCCAAAACCATATAGCTAAGAACTTAACAACCGATCATCATATCTACATAATCTTCCCTGACTCTGATCCACTAGACAGTTTCAAGCTCAACGTTTTAAAATAATCTCATCCTACTTAAACTACCATATCCTTAACATACGTAACATAAGAGTTTAAACCAGGGGTCATAAATCGCCTCTCCAGTCCCGCACTGTCACCTTGAGCATCCTCCAGCAACCAGCCTTAAAGCAATCCCTCTTTGACCTAACATCACTCATTTTCCCCTCCCCCCCCCCACCTGAACCTGTCTTCACCTACACCATAAGGTTTAAACTATAAGCCTAATGCTTAGTACGGAATGCATGCTGACAGATATACATGAGTACACAATTTAAAGGGACATTCCACCAGTGGGAGATTTCGCGAGTCATACATATCATTACTCGGCCTCCACCAGTGGGAGATTTCGCGAGTCATACATATCATTACTCGGCCTCCACCAGTGGGAGATTTCGCGAGTCATACATATCATTACTCGGCCTCCACCAGTGGGAGATTTCGCGAGTCATACATATCATTACTCGGCCTCCACCAGTGGGAGATTTCGCGAGTCATACATATCATTACTCGGCCTCCACCAGTGGGAGATTTCGCGAGTCATACATATCATTACTCGGCCTCCACCAGTGGGAGATTTCGCGAGTCATACATATCATTACTCGGCCTCCACCAGTGGGAGATTTCGCGAGTCATACATATCATTACTCGGCCTCCACCAGTGGGAGATTTCGCGAGTCATACATATCATTACTCGGCCTCCACCAGTGGGAGATTTCGCGAGTCATACATATCATTACTCGGCCTCCACCAGTGGGAGATTTCGCGAGTCATACATATCATTACTCGGCCTCCACCAGTGGGAGATTTCGCGAGTCATACATATCATTACTCGGCCTCCACCAGTGGGAGATTTCGCGAGTCATACATATCATTACTCGGCCTCCACCAGTGGGAGATTTCGCGAGTCATACATATCATTACTCGGCCTCCACCAGTGGGAGATTTCGCGAGTCATACATATCATTACTCGGCCTCCACCAGTGGGAGATTTCGCGAGTCATACATATCATTACTCGGCCTCCACCAGTGGGAGATTTCGCGAGTCATACATATCATTACTCGGCCTCCACCAGTGGGAGATTTCGCGAGTCATACATATCATTACTCGGCCTCCACCAGTGGGAGATTTCGCGAGTCATACATATCATTACTCGGCCTCCACCAGTGGGAGATTTCGCGAGTCATACATATCATTACTCGGCCTCCACCAGTGGGAGATTTCGCGAGTCATACATATCATTACTCGGCCTCCACCAGTGGGAGATTTCGCGAGTCATACATATCATTACTCGGCCTCCACCAGTGGGAGATTTCGCGAGTCATACATATCATTACTCGGCCTCCACCAGTGGGAGATTTCGCGAGTCATACATATCATTACTCGGCCTCCACCAGTGGGAGATTTCGCGAGTCATACATATCATTACTCGGCCTCCACCAGTGGGAGATTTCGCGAGTCATACATATCATTACTCGGCCTCCACCAGTGGGAGATTTCGCGAGTCATACATATCATTACTCGGCCTCCACCAGTGGGAGATTTCGCGAGTCATACATATCATTACTCGGCCTCCACCAGTGGGAGATTTCGCGAGTCATACATATCATTACTCGGCCTCCACCAGTGGGAGATTTCGCGAGTCATACATATCATTACTCGGCCTCCACCAGTGGGAGATTTCGCGAGTCATACATATCATTACTCGGCCTCCACCAGTGGGAGATTTCGCGAGTCATACATATCATTACTCGGCCTCCACCAGTGGGAGATTTCGCGAGTCATACATATCATTACTCGGCCTCCACCAGTGGGAGATTTCGCGAGTCATACATAACATAGTCTTTTCCCCGTTCTGCACTTAATCATGGTTACATTTACTTTTCATGTTCTCTACTTAATCATAAACGTGGGCATGATGCATAGACATGAGGTTCATAGAGAAAAGTCATACCATAAGGACAAGTAGAACATCCTGTAACTTTACATTTACTTACATAACTTCTTCATATCGTGGAAATAACAAGTCATAGTCAATAAGCTAACATCTCAGTGATTCCCTAATACCCTTGCGGTGTAGGGCCCTAGTGGCCGGAAATCTTAATACATTCACTTACCTGGATTCCTTAGCAATCCGAACTTCCTCTCTTTAACTTCTTCACCTAAAACATGTACATTACAGTAGTTAAACAAAGTCCTAGTAGTCCTAATCATAAACCACCCTAGGATCTATTAGCTAAAGTCATTCTGATTCCTCTGTTTGACACACTGCAGTCTGAAATCCGAAACTAGGTGGACAGGTTTTTCCATTGATTAAATCCGAGTTGGTTACTTAAAATGCTCAGAATTGATTCGGGATGACATTTCTACTCTCAGATTAAGAAAATCACAAATTGCTCGGCCACTGCTAAAAATCCGAACTCAGTGCCGAGCTGAGAACAGAGCTCTATTTACTAATGAATGACTATATTGTCCATTTCATACCTCGGGTGTGGATTTGCAGAGAAAAGCAAGCTCGAAACCGGTCGTCGGCAGAGGAAAGTTCTGGTAGCCGAGAGCAAGAACTTGGGAGAGAAGAAATCGCCGAGAGGGAATGTCGGCTACAGTGGCAATAAATGAGATTTAAGGTTTCCATTTCCTATTTATACTAAATCCATCGATTCTAATTACAAAACTGCCACCTAACCTAGTTTTACTCAACTTGTAATAAATTTGTCTTAACATTAAATTTAAATCATAACGGTTAAATAAGAGGGTGACAATGAAAATGGTCAGAAAATCACCTGGCCGAAATGTCGGGTGCTACACTTACATTAAAATAGTGGAGTACTCAATCACATTGATGGATCTTCCGATATTAATGGAACAAAACATATATTAAATGAGATTTATTTTAAAAGAAAAATGCGGTAAACATAATCTAACTTTATCGCATGTTCACCGCCACTTTGTCTTCGAACGAATTTCATTTAATATATGTTTCGCTCAATCAATGTGATTGAGTACTCCACTTGACACGATTCTGTCTCCAAAGGGGTCGTGTTTCTACCCACAACAACCGATTAGCAAAGAAACAGAAAAACAGAAAATCCAGCAAATACGAACAGCGATTTTACCAACCAAATGATATCCAAATTCAACAAAATTTTAAGGGGTTCTTTGAATATGAGTTAAGATTATGTCCTTAAATTTTCAGGTCCAGATGATGAGTAAATCGAAAGTTACAAGAAGAACACCAGATGTTGTCCGATAAGCAATATTTTGTAAGCTTTCGGCATACACTCTTCCGTAGAAGAATGGCAGCAAATGGAACGGGTTAATGGCCACCTTCTTCGTGTATCCTACTCTGAAAAGAGATGGAAGAAGCGTGAAACAATAGCTATTCAAGCAACCGTGGGCTTGAAAGCATAAAGGAGAGAACTCTTCTCGGTTCTTGACCGAACCGAGCCTTACCGTTCACCGGTCTTCAAGCTCCAAGCACTTAGCCGAAATTATGTTATTCTCATAGCATCAACAACCATTACAAACACCAATAACCATGCTTTTATAGACCTAGGGTGGCTGGAAAAGTAGACTTCGAAATGGGCTTCAAAATGGGCCAAAGCCTTGGCATAGTGTAACAAAACACTCTTCATTTGATCCATCTTCCAAACCACCATCTAAGCTAGCATACATCTAATCCTAATGCCTAAGGATGCATGCAACTATAAAATATTACATGAAAGGATAATGTTTTCTAACAAAATACAAGGCTAAAAGTTTGCCAAAATAACAAGAAAAAAGATAAGCGTTCGGTTACAATTTTAATCCCAAGGGAGATAAATCCCTTCTTCAAGTGCCTCCGTCTTTGTTTCCCAAGTTAGCAAGTGCACGGGTTGATCCAGGTCCCTTGTGCTCAGCTCCCAATCCAAATCCTTGAAGAGGTCTCCAAATCCTGCAAAAGAATTGGGCTTGTTAGTAAATAGATTTGATAATGCTTGGGCCTTGGTTTGCTATCGAGTGACGGCCCTCTGGGGCACATCATCCTCCCCAGGTGATTGAGGATTTGACCTCAAATCCTTTAACTGGAGCTCTTCGATGTCATCATCGCTACCCTTGTAAGGAGAGAGATCTTGGACGTTAAAGGGGGTTGAAATTACATAATCTCCAGGTAGCTCAATCTTATAAGCGTTATTGTTGATGATGTGGTGAACATGCGGTAAACATAATCTAACTTTATCGAATGTTCACCGCCACTTTGTCTTCGAACGAATTTTATTAATATATGTTTCGCTCAATCAATGTGATTGAGTACTCCACTTGACACGATTCTGTCTCCAAAGGGGTCGTGTTTCTACCCACAACAACCGATTAGCAAAGAAACAGAAAAACAGAAAATCCAGCAAATACGAACAGCGATTTTACCAACCAAATGATATCCAAATTAAACGAAATTTTAAGGGGTTCTTTGAATATGAGTTAAGATTATGTCCTTAAATTTTCAGGTCCAGATGATGAGTAAATCGAAAGTTACAAGAAGAACACCAGATGTTGTCCGATAAGCAATATTTTGTAAGCTTTCGGCATACACTCTTCCGTAGAAGAATGGCAGCAAATGGAACGGGTTAATGGCCACCTTCTTCGTGTATCCTACTCTGAAAAGAGATGGAAGAAGCGTGAAACAATAGCTATTCAAGCAACCGTGGGCTTGAAAGCATAAAGGAGAGAACTCTTCTCGGTTCTTGACCGAACCGAGCCTTACCGTTCACTGGTCTTCAAGCTCCAAGCACTTAGCCGAAATTATGTTATTCTCATAGCATCAACAACCATTACAAACACCAATAACCATGCTTTTATAGACCTAGGGTGGCTGGAAAAGTAGACTTCGAAATGGGCTTCAAAATGGGCCAAAGCCTTGGCATAGTGTAACAAAACACTCTTCATTTGATCCATCTTCCAAACCAACAAAATATTACATGAAAGGATAATGTTTGCCAACAAAATACAAGGCTAAAAGTTTGCCAAAATAACAAGAAAAAAGATAAGCGTTCGGTTACAATTTTAATCCCAAGGGAGATAAATCCCTTCTTCAAGTGCCTCCGTCTTCAAGTGCCTCCGTCTTTGTTTCCCAAGTTAGCAAGTGCACGGGTTGATCCAGGTCCCTTGTGCTCAGCTCCCAATCCAAATCCTTGAAGAGGTCTCCAAATCCTGCAAAAGAATTGGGCTTGTTAGTAAATAGATTTGATAATGCTTGGGCCTTGGTTTGCTATCGAGTGACGGCCCTCTGGGGCACATCATCCTCCCCAGGTGATTGAGGATTTGACCTCAAATCCTTTAATTGGAGCTCTTCGATGTCATCATCGCTACCCTTGTAAGGAGAGAGATCTTGGACGTTAAAGGTGGTTGAAATTACATAATCTCCAGGTAGCTCAATCTTATAAGCGTTATTGTTGATGATGTGGTGAACATGCGGTAAACATAATCTAACTTTATCGAATGTTCACCGCCACTTTGTCTTCGAACGAATTTTATTTAATATATGTTTCGTTCCATCAATGTGATTGAGTACTCCACTCTTTTCATAATCTAACGAAATGTATTTTGACAACTTTTCCAAACCTGTCTTGTAAGCATTAAGCTTAGCTTTGCAATTTCCTTCTAGTCCGAATAAGCTGATATAACAAAATACAGCCCGAATATAGTCATACGTTTCTTCGTCCATAGCCGTGTGTAGAAGATTCCTGCACATAGTAAAAATTATATTAAGAAAGATAATGAAAGTGTGTTTATGAAAAATGGGTTAAAATATACCTAAGTCCCGTCAAATGTGTGGAAACTCATAAATGTGTCTTGAGAAGCAGAAGTGGAAGCAGCGCCTTAAGTGGATCTCCTGTCAGAACAAGTGCAACTATTATGCCTGTGACGCTGACATATATGACACGCCATCGTAGATTTCTTCCTAGAAATTGTCGACCTCGATGGCTCATCGACATCGCACACTCTATTCTTCTTCGGCTTACCAGATTGTTGCCTTCTCTCGGGCGGAATGATTGAGTTTATTCCGAGTATGGGCGGCCACATATCAATGCCACTAATGAGACGAATGAAGTTTGAGTACATCTCTACATATGTCGTCCGATGATAGTGTCGATGAATGAAATTTTTCGGTTGCAGTCTCATGAAATGCATGCATAGAATGGAATGAACACATGGGATTCCAGTAAGCTCTCACCTGCAACAGTTGCACGCGCCTGCATTCAGGTCGACAACATATTGTTCGTTGTCATTGTTTATGTCAAATCGTGCACCTCTCGCGAACACAACATTCCAATTTCGAGCTACACGTACTAGCTTTCCAAGCTTTTTCTTTATCTTAGGACACAGGAGGTCTGTTGACTAGAGCATTTTCTCGTACTTTTTTACAATGCGAGTCATCAAGGACATTCGAATCATCTCAAATATGGTCAGGATCGGTTTGTCCTTGGCGGGCAATAGAACTGCATTGAATGACTCGCATAAATTATTCAAGCCCATATCGTACTTAGGAATCGAAGAAATTGCATGACAAACTCAATAGCTAGACGGTGTTCGTCGAAGCCATACTTGGGCATCCGGGTGAATATGATGCAGTTTTCTCATTTCTATCTCAAAATGAAAATTTGTGGTTGCCTTGGCTGCATTCCACATTGCATCTCTGAAGGCTCTGCCCCGTAATTGGCTTCTGAAGTTTGCGTATATATGCCAGAGGTAGTGGCGGTATTCGGCTAAACCTAATTCTTCCTCCACAACACGCGACAACGCCTTATATGTGAAAGAAAAACCAAATCAACATAAAATAATATAACGATCACAACGTGGAGAGTACTGATCAGGATAATTCCCAGGAAAAATCGTACTGGACAATCTCCTAGACAAAACCACATTTCCAAGTAAATTCCCTAGGAAAGGCTGAAGGGGTTACAAACTAGTCTTACTTAAAATACAGTCTCCTAGATAGAACTCTTTACGCAGTACAATTACACCACTAAATAAGTTGTACGAAAAACAATATTAAATGTGAACCGACACAGGTGTACCTTTTGTCGAATCCGACACAATTGTCCATCCACGTCTATCTGGAGTGTCTAGGTCTTCCTTCAATATTTGCAAAAACCACTTCCATGAGTCTGTGTACTCTGACTCCACGTTGGTAACGACAACAAAATATATGACATCGTCGCCATCAATACTAACGGTTATGAGTAATTGCCCAGGGCAAAAGCCTTTCAAATGACAACCATCCAAATAGATAATAGGTCTGCCACGCTGCAGCAAACCTGCTTTGCAAGCAGCGATACACACATACATTCTTTCAAATGCGCATGATTCATTATATCCATCGCCTACCAAGTAACCATGTATTTTCATTATGCTACGCAGATTTGATCTAAAAATTTCTACTGCGTACGAATGCAGCAACTTGAATTGTTCGTTGCCCCTCCCGTCATTAAGTTCTCGAGCATCGCTTCTTGTTCTTCTGGCAAGACTGGGTGTAATGTTCACATTCAAATCCTTCCTCACAGTCTCGATAATAGAAGGAATTTCCCATGTAAGTTGACTTTTGAACTTATCCAAATTGTAACACCCGAGAAATTCTTACAACGCGCTTAGCCTTAGATAGGTTATGTTAATTAGTAAAATTAGAGTGAAAATTTGGAAGAGGAATTTAAGAGAAAATAAAATGATAAGATAATTGTTTAATAAATAGTTGTTTTAATTAATTTAAAAGAAAAGTGAGTGGTTTTATTTAGGTTCGGGTATTCCCAGTGAGATTAAGCCAGGAGTTATAATTTAAGAACGAGATTTAATGAAAGTCGAAATGGTCGGAAATAAGGGAGGGCAAAACGGTAAATGAGGATTTAATTAATGGTTAGTTTTATTATTATTATTATTATTATTATAAAATAAATAAATAAAACAACAGAATGGCCGAAGCCATTTTGTTGTGTTCGAGCTCCCCGCGAACGAAGAATAGGGCAGAGAAGAGGAAGGGCGACGATCGACGGAGCGCGACGATCACCGGCGTTTTCCGGCGTTCTCCAGCCAGGCGACGGCGACGGCGACGAGCGGTTCCCGGCAAGTCTCTGCGCACAAACCGAACGGTGAGCCTTATTCTTGCCCTGTTTTCGGTTCGGTCGTGGCCGAGAGTGACGAGCTTGTTTTGGCTCCGATCACCGGCCGTTTTTGGGTGGTTTTGGCTCGGGATTGCCAGACATTAGGACGGTTTAGTTGCCTGGCCGTGAGGAGCCCAATTTAGGCGAAATTCAGTAAGCCCGATTTGGGCATTTCGGGTTTTCTATGAGTAGCCTCTGAATTTTGGTTAGTTTATGTTAATTAGATATGAGGGGGATTGATTGATGAGGAAATGAATGGAAATTGATGAAAAACCGAGTTGGGGGAAATTTCCGGGTGAAGGGCAGTTCGGGTTTTGCTTATTTTGACCTAGCTACGGTTGTTTGTTTTAAAATTCCTTTTGGCAAGTTAAAATAGGTTATTAGAGGAGTACGTGGCCGCTGGAATCGTTCGATTCCGATATCCGATGTGAAAGTTATGCACATTTGAAGCTTCGGGTCGGTTTTTACCGAATCCAAATTAGTGGCCTATTTAGTTAGGTTTTAGTTAGATTAGGCTAGAAATAGTAGTTTGAGAGTAATTGGTGAATGTACGTTTGATTTTAATAAAGTTTGACTATTTGTCGTAGGTCGAGCTATAGGTGGTCAGGGAACCGAGCATCCTCAGTGGGCTAGGACGCCAGGTAAGTAATGGATTGTGTGTTTTGTCGCCTTCGGGCCTACACCACAGAACGGTAGGATTTATTGTTTGTTAGTGTATTGTTTGATAGTGTATTGTTAGTGTTTGAATATTGTGTGAGTGACATTGTTTGATAGCTGTGTTGTTTTGTATTACGTAGTGTGGAACTGACATTCTTGGTTGTTGTTTGGTGTTTGTTTGGTGTTTGAGTGCTGTGTTGTTGGTTGGTGTTTGTTTAGTGTTTGAGTGTTGTGTGGAACGGTAGGATTTATTGTTTGATAGTTGTGTTGTTGCTCGGTGTTTTGTTGTGTAAGTAGGTTTGGTGTTTGAGTGTTGTGTGAGTGGCATGAAATATGTAAGAAAAGCATTAGAAAGTTAAATGTCTCGTCGTTAAAGTGCAAGAGCACTAGAGGGTTTAACGTCTCGTCGGTAACGTGCTAGAGCATTCACTAGGGAGTTGAACGCCTCGTCGTTAAAGTGCAAGAGCACTAGAGGGTTTAACGTCTCGTCGGTAACGTGCTAGAGCATGCACTAGGGAGTTGAACGCCTCGTCGTTAAAGTGCAAGAGCACTAGAGGGTTTAACGTCTCGTCGGTAACGTGCTAGAGCATGCACTAGGGAGTTGAACGCCTCGTCGTTAAAGTGCAGGAGCACTAGAGGGTTTAACGTCTCGTCGTTAATGTGTATGAGCAAAGAGTAGAAACTGTATGGGTTAGGGGGTTGTGTGTGCATTGTGCTTGTTTATATTCGTTATTCATTACTTGCTAAGCGTAAGCTTACGTGTGTGTGTGTGTTCTGTGGTGTAGGTAACGACGCGGTTACAGGTGAGCTAAGCGAGTGAGCCAGGACTTGGGAGCAGTCGGAGATGCACGGGGCATGCCGGTGCGGGCAGTTGTCGGGGCGACTCAACCATGGTCTTCGGAGGATGGGTGTTTTATATTTTGGGTAGTATTATAAATGTGTGTATTTGTTGGATATAGTCATAGTTAAGGGTGATGTGTCGCCCTATATTGTGGATTTTCTTCATTCTGGTTGATTGTTGGAGATTAGGAATATTCTGGATTGGATTTTATGCAGGTAGTTAGCATTTTGGAGGCGCCATTTACAGGCGTTACTTTGCCAAAATTTTCGGGAAGGACGCCGTGGTGCTTAATGGTTAGGAGTAAGGGAATTAGTGCGTCTAGGCAGCTAGGTATGACGTAAGAGAGTGTCGAGAGACTTAGCTTTACATTCAGTTGTGTCAGTTTAGTTTTATGTTTTGGGGTTTAAGAAAATTATGTTTTAACGCGGGACTGGTTAGCTAAGTAGCGCACCGAGCCAGGGTGGGTTCGGGGGCGTTACACAAATAATGGTTTGCAACCCATTTTGCAATAGCGTGAAGATTCTCAGTTTTTCTTGCACTATTGTGAGAATCGGTATAACTCTTTATTTGGAATGTAAGCTCATTTTGCATAAAATAACCTTCAGTCGCCACTCACATACGTCTTCACATATTGCCGTGAGTTGTCGAGTTTCACTTTTGATGAATTTGATGTCATATCCATTATTTAAAGCATATTCCACTATTTTTTCTCTAATGGCCTGTAGAGAACTATATTTTTTACCAAAAAAAACTTATATAAATTTCTTCCCTTACCGGTATGCTTTTCATCTCGTCATCTCTGACTGGATCGGTGTTCGAAGCTCATCGTCTAGGGTTTGCAAGGTTAAATGCACTTCTATTTCTCCATCACCTTCTAAGTGATTGAATGCTCGAAGATCTCCGTATCTGGGCGTGTCATCTGAATACCAGTCCATGTTGGTAGCTTGATTAGTTGCCTCATGTGCATCAACTCATCTACTTGAATCAGAATCCATCAACGTGGCTAATACAGAGAAAAATAAAACGTCGCTATAAATATAATATTGCTAGATGTTTTAGAGTTTTAAAAACCTGCGAGTTCAGTGTTAAAAGTCATCTCCTTATATAGTATAGTAGAACGGACGACCGTTCGCGTAGAATGGTTGTCCGTTCCCACTCAATAATTGTCACGGGTGGATACTGTTTGGTAGAATGGACGATCGTTTTATTGAAAGGTCGTCAGTTCTCCCAAACAGTGTTCGGCTCGTGACTCAATAATTGTCACGGGCCGGAGACAGTTTCGTAGAACGGACGGCGGATTTAAGGAATGACCGTCCGTTCTCCCAAACAGTGGCCAACTCGTGACTCAATAATTGTCACGGGCCAGAGACTGTTTCATAGAATGGATAACCATTTTATTGAAAGGTCGTTCGTTCTACCAAACAGTCTTCGACCCATGACAATTATTGAATCATGAGCTGGCCACTGTTTGGGAGAACGAACGGTCATTCCTCAAACCGGCCGTCCGTTCTATGAAACAGTCTCCAGCCCGTGACAATTATTGAGTTATGAGCCAGACATTGTTCTCTAGAACGATCGGCTGTTTTCGTGTAACGCCCGACCGTTCGCCGACCTCAGTTTACCAACGGAGAGTCAATACCCCAGAACAGTCGATTGTTCTCGCAGAATGGCCGGTTGTTTGTGAAGAACGGTCGATTGTGTAGTGAGAACTGTCGGCTGGTCTCCAGAAACAGCCGATCGTTCATGAGCACCGTGCAACGAAGGATGTCCACATCCAATCTGTGCGTTTAATCCGACATGTCAAGTGCCACGTGGCACTAGAAAGAACGGACGGCCTTTTGTTGAAGACTGGTCATCCGTTGGATGGCCTTTTTTTAGAACGGACGACGATCGATCAATCAACAGGGTTTTTATTTTGTTAGATTTTTAATAGTTTAAGTTTTGAATAGTTAAAATTAAAAATGTAAGATATTTGTTAAAAAAAATCAAAACTTTGAAGTTTTTTTTTTAATAAAAACCCTTATATTTATAGTTGAAAATGGAGGAAAATTCATCTAATAATAAGTTAAATTTACAAAACTGTAATTAAAATTAATAATATGATAATCTAATTTAATGAATTCTAATATAGAGTCGCATGCTTTTTTTTTTTTGGTCTTTTAATCTGTTCAAGTAATTTTTAAACTAATATGATATTAAATATTGAAGATAAAAACGTTGTCGATTAGTGTAATTATAAGGTGTCATATTATATTTCTATATATATATATATATATATATATATATGTGTGTATTAATTATATTAAAATGGTGAAATATAAATTAAATTATGAACTTTTGTCTTTTTTAACCTAAATTTTAAATTTATTTTGAACAAAATCAATTTTATATTTTAGGATTTATTCAACTTAAACTTTAATTTTTTAAACAAAATGAATATTGAATTTTACACCGTGAATTAAACGAACCTCGAACCAAGTTTTTCATTTTTACTCAGTTTGGTTCTGAATCGGTTTCAATTTAAAATTTTTACCATTTAAACTCTATTTGAGTCGTTTTGGACTCTATTTTGGATTGATTTAAATTAGTTTATGCTCGATTTGAATAAGTTTTAGTAGGTTTTGTTCAATTTTATAATTAAAAAATATATAAATATTATAATATCCATTCATATTGAAAAAAAACTGAGTCTAATTTATACACGTAGAAAAGTTCAAGATTCATTTTTTTCTAAAAAAATTTGTAGTTTTCAAGTTGAACTATTCCAAAGTCGGGTTTATTTGTACTTTATTCTAATTTTTTTTTTTTTTTAAAGTGTAATTAAATCTTAAATTAAGTTATTTAAATGACCGACTATTCAAGAGGACCACTCGTAATTCATGCCACGTGGAAGTGATCGGCCTCATTAATTTAGTGGTGCTGTGGTGGGTCCCGAGTCCACACGTAAATCAATTGTATTAATGTCCATAATTTTTCATGTTTTAGGGTTCATCCATAGATCTAATCCATCGTTCCTGTAAGAAATCTGTCTCTCTCTCAATCTGTCTCTGTGCTTTTATGTTTGTCGTAATCGCAGCAGACTAATTGAGAAAATCTCTTTCTGGTTTTGAATTTTGGGGAAAGTGTGTGGAATTTCGAATCTGGTCTAACAAATGATCTGAATCGGAACCGGAGTTCAGATTTTCAAGTTTTTTTTTTTTTTTTTTTTGTTATCTGTTTTGGGGAGGTGACAAATGGGTCTTTGCACCTCAAAACCCTCCCCGAAATCTGACCTGCATCCTGCAAATTCTGATTTTCAAGCTCACAGAGATGGATTCAGCTCGGTTGAGCGTGATTCCGTTCTAGCTAAGGGTAAATGCGGTGTTAATGGCGAAAACCCTAGCGCAGAGGGGAAGAGAGAGACGGGCGACAAAGAGCTGGAGAGCGTCAAGAAATCTCCGTTCTTTCCGTTTTACAGTCCGAGTCCAGCTCATTATCTCTTCTCCAAGAAGTCTCCGGCGAGATCTCCGACTAATGCAAATACAGATTCGACTCCAAAACGGTTTTTCAAACGGCCATTTCCGCCACCGTCACCGGCCAAGCATATACGAGCAGTTCTAGCAAGGAGACATGGCTCCGTGAAGCCTAATGAGACATCCATTCCCGAAGGTAGTGAAGTAGAGGGGTTGGCTGGGCTCGATAAAAGCTTTGGATTCTCGAAGCATTTTACAAACAAGTATGAACTAGGAGAAGAGGTTGGGAGGGGACATTTTGGATATACCTGCACTGCAATCTTAAAGAAAGGCGAGCTTAAGGGTCAAAAGGTTGCAGTAAAGGTCATACCTAAAGCTAAGGTATGTAGTTATATTTCCATTTATGAGTTATCCCTCTGGTAAATCTTGGAGTGATTACTGCTTGATCAGCATACGAGATGATAATTATGACCAATGTGCTAAGTTGGAAAGCTCTCTTTATTTATAATTATTTACTTAGTCTGAATTACGTTCAGGCTTGTCTTTCGATTGGTCAATTTTATCATTTTATCTCATTTTGAATGACAACAATTGTCTAGTTTGGGATATTCCTTGTCTTTTGAATTTCTGCATTATTTTCTAATCTCGTGTGGAACTTTGGGTGCTAGATGACTACTACTATAGCAATTGAGGACGTGAGAAGAGAAGTGAAGATATTAAAAGCTTTGAGTGGACATACTAATCTTGTGCATTTCTATGACGTATATGAAGATCGTGAGAATGTTTATATAGTAATGGAGTAAGCTCTGGTGTTGACACTTACTGTACATTGCTTCCCTTGAGGATAACCTTGTTTTATTTGAACTAATCAGATTTTTTCTTGCTAATACAGAGTTTTATTTTTCAGAATTTAATTATTATTTGTATTCCTTAGGTTATGTGAAGGAGGAGAACTCTTAGATAGAATACTCTCAAGGTATTCTCCATTTTAACCTCCTAAACTAATGCATGCCCTATTGACCACTATTGCATTTTTGTTTAAGATGCAGCCAGTTTATCCGCGAATCACTTTTTAGTTTCTCCTTCATTCTTGCAGGGGTGGCAAATATTCAGAGGATGATGCCAAGACTGTGATGATACAGATATTGAATGTTGTTGCATTTTTCCACTTACAGGGTGTTGTCCACAGGGATCTTAAACCTGAAGTAAGATTCAGTCGCCAGGTTTAAAGTAGTTGGTCAACTTGAATGTACTTGATATATATGTACTAAACGTTCTAAGAATTTACTTCAAATGGTTTTATTTTGTTGTCTTTATTGTTTAGCAACAGAGAGGGACTTGGTTCAATCAATATAAATTAGATTAAAGAACTTGGCGCTCAAGTAGTTATTTTAGCATATTTACATGTAGTTTCAGGATTGGAAGGGAATGTGAAACCTTAAAAAGTTGGAAATCTAGTGGAAATCACAAATATTAAGCTTCTGGACACTTGCTCCCACGTGATATACATATTCCACTAAATGTCTGTTTAATCATTCTCATGGCACGCGCCTTCCAATTTATGTCATTTTGATTATTCTGCTCGTGCACATAATTGTTATATATAATATTGCATTTCAGTTCATAACCGTGTCTTTTGTGTGATTTTTACTGCATAATTACTTGTAAATTAAATTTTTTTCTTATTTCGACAACAGAATTTTCTATTCACATCCAAGGATGAAAACTCGCAATTGAAGGCCATAGATTTTGGGTTGTCAGATTTTGTAAAACCAGGTTAGTCCTACATACATTAGTTTATGAACTCATTATTTTCTCTTTAATGGATAAATTGTAATTATTATTCCATAAATCATTTTTCAGACGAGAGGCTTAATGACATTGTTGGGAGTGCATACTATGTTGCACCTGAAGTTTTGCATAGATCTTACAGTACAGAAGCTGATGTGTGGAGTGTAGGGGTGATTGCTTATATATTGTTATGTGGCAGCCGTCCATTTTGGGCTCGAACTGAGTCTGGAATTTTTAAGGCTGTTCTGAAGGCAGATCCAATTTTTGATGAGCCACCCTGGCCATCTCTGTCTCGTGAAGCAAAAGATTTCGTTAAGGGATTACTTATTAAAGATCCAAGGAAAAGAATGACTTCAGTCCAAGCGCTCAGTGAGTGCTATGCCTGCCGAGATTTTAGTTTTCCTTTTTTGTGAACTTACTCTGAATTTTACTTTCATTGCAGGTCATCCTTGGATTAGAAATTCAAATGATGTAAAAGTCCCTCTTGATATACTAATATTCAAACTCTTGAAGACTTACATGCGTTCATCCTCTCTTCGGAAAGCTGCTCTAAAGGTGGGTATACAATGGAATTCTCAAAGAAATTAACACAAAATTTTCCATGTATAAAGATGTTAAAGTAGAGCAATAAACATGATTCTTGCTTTGATGCGGAAAAATTATGAACAATAAATTATTATTTTTTGAATAGTTGCTTTTATATTTAAGTGGTAGTGGCTCAAAGAACTTATCCTGCTATGTGTCTTCCGGCAGTGAGCCACCTATTTTCAATTCTTGAGATGAAAAATGACTTTTCTCTTTTATTTTATTATTTTTTAAATTTTTTTCTTTTGTTGGTTTGACAGGCCCTATCTAAGACATTAACTGCTGACGAGCTATTCTACTTGAAGGCACAGTTTGCACACCTAGAACCAAATAAAAACAACACAATAAGCTTAGAAAATATTAAGGCAGTATGTAAATATTTTTTCCCTTCTTTCATCTAAATCATTTATTGTTTCCAGTCTTGTATTGTCATCTATCTTTGATTCAGGCCTTATTAAAAAATTCGACCGAAGCCATGAAGGAGTCACGAGTTCCTGACTTTTTGGCATCGGTTTGTCTCTCAAAACCTGAATTTTGAATCAATCTTTCAATTTATTGAATATAACTTTATTGCCTTGTTATCAGCTTAATGCATTGCAATTTAGAAGGATGGATTTTGAGGAGTTTTGTGCAGCTGCATTAAATGTTCATCAACTCGAGGCTCTTGATAGATGGGAGCAACATGCTCGTTGTGCTTATGAACTATTTGAGAAAGATGGTAACAGAGCTATTGTCATAGAAGAACTAGCCTCGGTACGTTTTAAGATTTTTGTAAGAAATATAGTATTCCACCTCATAGTTGATTGAATGTTTCTACTTAGTCCACTTAAGTTTTTAAAAGAAAAAAAAGGAACCGGCAAAATGGGCATAAGAAGTAACTTTTAACACATTCAAAACCGTGAAATGACCTTGGTTTTGTGTACTGGGTAGTTTTGCACAGTTATCCAATTCTCTCAAAAGTGTTAAATTTGATTACAAATTGGATATGGCTTTCTGTAACTAGGTGTATTTATATTGAAACTCAGATTTTGGCTTTTACCATCCCAGTTCTTTAGATTAAACGGATGTGACTTTTCAGTTTTCTCCATGCTTGATTGGGTGAGACTTCATTTTTAACACAAATGACACACAAAGTAGATTGATGTTTGGGATTTTTGGATATTTCAGGAACTTGGTCTCAGCCCATCAGTTCCTGTTCATGCTGTTCTTCATGATTGGATAAGGCATACTGATGGAAAATTAAGCTTCCTCGGATTCGTCAAATTATTGCACGGTCCCTCAAGTCGGACTCTTACAAAACCTCAGTAGTAAATGGTTTTTTGAGACCGAAGCAGCCAACAAATATTTGCTCGAGTTCTACACAAATGAGGAATACTTGGATCGAGAGTGTGAATAGTTGGATCGAGGGCGATAGTGACTGTTGTTTTATAGTGATATTCATTGTATAGTGATGATTACTGGTAGTAAAAGCATGTTTAGTCAGAGATGAGAATGCTTCCACTCCGAATTCGTGATTTAGACAGTGACTGGTAATTGTATCCTCTTCTCTCGGTTCTTCTTTCAATTTGAAAAAGGTTATTTCCCAAGTCTTCTAACTCTTTTAATTTGGGGGATGAAATTTAGTGTTTATTCTAGATATGAACGATGATACTCTGTTCTATTAGTGGTCATAAGGGTCTTTACATCTTCACTATGATATTAATCCACAACAAAAGAAATGAGAGTTGGGTTAAATAGCAATGTTAATTTCTAGTTTCACATCATTTCGAGTAATGCTACGTTTATTATATTATTTTATCATCTTAAAATATTTGTTGATATATCAAATAATGATTAGTGCAGTTAAATTATAATTAATAAGGAAAAGTTCAATTTAGACCCCAACGTATAGGATCAGTGGCTATTTAGTACCTAACATATTTTTTTGACCAAATCAAACTCTAACGTATAAAACGTTTGCAATTCAAACTCTCCCGTCAATTTTTCAGTTAAATTTTTTAAAAATTCTCAAACTACCCCTCCCCTCTCTCTCTAGAACGCCAGATCACCCCTCTCCCATTTATTTATTTTTTCTCTTTTTCCATTTCCTCTCCTTTCTTTTCTCTGCGTGCTCTCTCCTCCAAGCGACAGACTCCTCCACGCGAAGAACGCCGACGACCAACGAAGCCCTCCTTTCCTCCGGCGAGCATTACTTTGACCTCTTCCGGCGAAAAGTATTACATCCTCTTCTACACCGTCTTCTCCTCCTCAATCAGCCACTCCCCCGCCGATGGCCTCATCCCCACCCCCTGCATCTCCTCCGCCCCTTCCTCCAGCCACCCCTCCGCCAATGGCAGCATCCCCACCAACCTCCGCGCCGACAAGCCCATCTAGGGACGCTCCACCACCTTCTAGCGCCCCATCACTTGGTGTCACCAGCTTGTTCACTACCTTCTTAATCACCGCAGCAGCTATGATGATTCAGTAGATCGTCTTTTTTCTTGTAGAATTAGTGTGATTATTCATTTTTATTCAATCGGAAGAGGTCAAAGTAATGCTCGTCGGAGGAGAGGAGGGCTTCGTTGGTCGTCGGCGTTCTTCGCGTGGAGGAGTCTATCGCCTGGAGGAGAGAGCACGCAGAGAAAAGAGAAAGGAGAGGAAATGGGAAAAGAGAAAAAAAAGAAAAAAAAAAAAAAAAAAGGGAGAGGGGTGATCTGGAGAGAGAGAGAGAGAGAGAGAGAGAGAGAGAGAGAGAGAGAGAGAGAGAGAGAGAGAGAGAGAGAGAGAGAGAGAGAGTTTAGTCATTTTGAAAGGACATCTGTTAAATTTAACTAAAAAATTGACGGAAGGGTTTGAATTGCAAACGTTTTATTACGTTAGGGTTTGATTTGGTCAAAAAAATACGTTAAGTATCAAATAACCATTGACCTCAATATGTTAGGGTCTAAATTAAACTTTTTTCTAATTAATATAGTAAATTATAAATAATTAATTTATTAAATTAATTGTATGAATAATTATTTGATACGAGCGACACAGTGCTATTCCACAATCTCTGCTTAATTCAGTCTTCAACTTGAATGTTATTATAAATTAGGCAGGCATCACTTAGTATCATTTTGCTAACTTTTCGACCTGGAGAGGCATAGAGGGGGTTGCTGCCATCTACGGCTACTAGGTTAGTTTCGTTTGCAGATTTATTTTCCAATTTTTACGATAGAAAATAAATTATAATCTAACAAAAGTTTTAATATTAAATCACATACCAACATTTAAATTTGTCAAAGATTTAATTTTTTTAGCTTTTACGTTCATTGATAAATTTAATATTATAAAAAAAAATGATTAAAAAAACTGAACTCTGCACTTTTTGGGCCTAGGTCAGGTCACCTATTACTTTTTTTTAATAATATTTATTTTAGACTTCGAAATATTAAATATTTAACAAAAAAAAGATATTGCAAAGTAATTTTTTAAATAATTTCAACATCAAAGTATGAAAAACGTTTAATTTAAACTTGTAGGTCCCATATTCTCGGAGATCGAGGGACTGATCATCGGGGGGCCATTCAAGTGAGAACGGAGGGTGGTGACCTCTCGTTTTTGACAAAAAAACATACAAATGATAATATATTTTTATAAAATTTTTCCACATATTTACTATATCATAAGAAAATAATCTGAAAAATTTCGTGATTTTTCAACAGTTATACGATTTATCATAAATTTTTAAGCAATATTCTATAAAATAAATGTAAAAAATTATGATAAATCATACAAGCGTTGTAAAATCATAAAACTTTTTAGATTATCTCTCATGATATGTTAAACATGTGATAAAATTTTTAAATAAATCTAATATCTTTTGGTATAGTTTTTGAGATAGCCACTACGATACCAAATGATATCGGATTTCATTTTAAGTCTCGAAGTAATTCATACAAAAAAATATCAAATTTGGTTGAAATTTTTACTACATATTCATAATTCATGAGAGAAGAATCTGAAAAGTTTGTGATTGTTCAACACTTTTAAGATTTATTATAAGTTTTTAAACAATATTCTATAAAATAGACGTAAAAAATTATAAAAAATCGTACAAGTATTGATAAAACACAACACTTTTCAAAATATCTTCCCATGATATGTTGAACATGTGGTAAATTTTTTTTAAAAATTCAATATCATTTGTTTTGTTTTTTTGTCGAGAATGCCATCCCCTGGTGTGGGGATCACCACCCTCCGATCTCGCTTGAACGTGCCAAGTGAAATCGGCCCCCGACGACAACATTTTTCATATTTTGAAGTTGAGATTGTTTAAAAAATAATTTATAGTACTTTTTGTTAAATACCTCATACTTCCAGGTTTAAATGAATATTACTTTATTTTTTAATGTAAAATATATTTTGAAGTTGAAATTTGGAGAATTTAAAGAAGTGATACTCTAAACTCTTTTAACCTAATTGATTTTCAATTTCAACATGTTCGCAAACCACGTGGACTCATGCATCTCTCTATTTTGAAACTGATGTATAAATAAATAAAAATAAAAATAAAAATCAAGTCTCAATGTAACATCCTTCAGTGTTTTCAGTACAATATTGTCCGCTTTGGGTTGAAGTCTGCATAAATTTGTTCTTGGAGTTAGCCCAAAATGTGTTGTACTAGGCAAGGAAGAGAACTCTACTTATAAATCATGTATTTTTCACTTCTCCTAAATAATGTGAGATTGTGCACCCCAATAGTATGGGCTAAAATGTTGAACCACTACACTAAATGTTTCAAACTAATCTATTCATTTAGAGTGATAGTTCCCTTTTGCAACAATGCGACTTTATATTTATTCAATGAGCCATCATAATTTTGCTTAACCTTGAAAATCCACTTTAAGCCAATGTTTTTACAGCCATGTGGAGGCTCAAAAAAGGACCAAGTGTCATGGCCCATTCTTCGTACCCTATTCTCGAATTCAGATTTTCCAAGACACTATGAAAAGGAGTTTTTGTGTAAAAATGTGAGTGACGCGAACAACCGTGGTTGATGAGAGGCGTCTCTCACATAATTAAAAATCTGTCTTAAAAATGTGATTTTTAAATTATTTTAAATGTTAGATTTCATGAGATTTGGAACATCATTAGAAAGCATACAAATAGATGCGTATACATCATGCATTAGTTTGTTTGTCATATAACAAAATTTGCAAGTTCATATCACATGTTTTATTATGTATATTCATGCATTCAATGTATACACAGTGAGGTGCTCAAATCATGCATTTTAAAATTATTTATATGTGAAAATGGTATATATATATATATCACTAGTGGACTGTGTGACACATGTAAGGTCAGAAAATAGAAGGACAGTGACTGTGAATTCCCATTGGATTGCAAATCTCTAGTCCTCATGAGATTTATTTTGTTGGGACGTGCATGTGTTACTGGAAAAAATTGTCAGTATGATGTATGCATGTGTGCGGCTTTACATATAATGATTGATGATTATGCATATTGACATTAATAAAATATATTAATATGATACTTAATAATGATGTGATCATTCAAATAACATGGTACATAGATATGCATTGATTAATTTATCACAACATGAGTGTGAGGGATAAATGCATTTCATATACATTGCATATTCTTGGATATAAGATGAAAAGTTTGGTAATATGTTGTGAGTTATTATGAGAATTTGGGAATTTTGGCATTAGAAAACGATGATAGACATAAATTAGGATTATACATAAATTGAAAATCTCTAGATAGTTTAGATAAAGAACAAACCATGGAATGATTGTGTGAAATGTAATTGATATTCACAATATTATGTTCGAGTTGAGAATGAAGTACAAGGATGAGTTGCACATTTAAATAAGGTTTGCAAAAGGGTTAATGCACATGATAATAGACTATGATTGTCTAAATCATGTCTAAACATTCATACAAATGCCCAATACACTTTTTATGTAAGAGGTGTGATACTTAATTGAACTTTAATAGGAAATGTCTCAAGTATTTTGGTTAACACAAAACATAGGATGTGTGTTATGAGTGTTGATCAATGATGAAAATGAATTTGAGATTTGTGAGGATTAATCATGGGAGTCGTTAGTACATGATTAAATATGATATGAGTTTAGTTTGATTAATTATTAGATTAGGATTCTTATTGGGCTTATAAAGCTCACCATGTGATTTTCTTTAATTTTTCAAGAGGTCGTCGCAACAACTCAAAAGCAAAAGATAAAGACAAGTTAGATTGATGATCTCGACATAGCTTAGGCCCATCAATGTGTTTTGGGTTTTGCCTTTTTATTTTATTTTTGTTTAGCATGACCTAATAAACTCGGATAAATTCTCGTATCTAATGATATTTGGAATTTTTTATTTATTATGGCTCATTATGTATTGTGAATTTTATTAATTATTATAGTTAATCGCAATTGTTCCCATATTGGGAATTCAGACCATGACATATGCTGATTCAAATGCTAATATATAATCATACACCCATACATCTAGTCCCACACATATATTGCTACATTTCTAGGGCTCTTTACCAGCTCACTATAGCACCTTTTGACATTCTCCTCATGCGGCTTAGGGAGTCACACCCTACTAAAGATACATAATTTCTCTCCTTTTTCTAAAATTCAGACTTAGTGTATGTCACACGTCAAGTAAAGTATATATTACTTGAGTATGATGTCACCCAGTCAGTCTAGCATACAATGATGTCTAATAATATGCACATCACCCACAGTGCTATCCATATTTTTACATTTATGCATGTAATGTCACCCATGCCATGGATATATATTTATAACATGCAATCCTGATGAATGGTGAGTATTTTTTAGTCAAATATTATACGTAGAAGGCAAAAAAATATTTACAGTGCACCTTGTAAACCAATAAAATAAAAAACATGAAGTGATTCACGCACCAAGGTGTTGGGAGCAATGGAGGCGCATTAGGCACGCAAGAGGTGTGCTGGCAGTCGCACAAAAGGACAGCAGCGCGCGCAACAGGCGTGTAGAATAAGAACAACAAGCATGATAACGACGCACCACTTAAACGATAGCACGTGCTGCGCGCGTGCCACGAGACCCTCTATGCACATTTTTTGCAAAAAAATGATTTTTGTATTTTTTTTTACTTTTTAAAATTTTTATATTTTATATTTTCGCACTTATCAAGGTTTATCATATTTTTAAGGTTATTTTAAGCTATTTACTATTATTTTTATAGTTTGTTGGTATCCTATTTAAACACAATGTTTGTAATATTTGAAAAACAATTATTATGAAATAAACTTTGAGTTTTTGTGAAAATTTTCTCTCTGATTCTTTGTGAAGAACTATATTTTCTTCAAGTCAAAGGTTGAAAGATCAATTTGATAGTTTTGGTTCTAATAACAAGTTCGGTTACGGGTCAAGTTCCTTGTTTGATAACTTTTGTAAAATCCACCAAATTTTTAGTGGTCGTAAAATTTGAATAAATTTTTCACGAATTTTAAGTGTAAATAGCGGGATCAGTTTCGCTAATTTACAGTAAGAATTGAGATCGTGAAACCGAACGTTAAATGAATTTAAAGTAAATTGAATAAAAGAATTAAATAAATTATAAAATAAAAAGAAATAATAAAAGATATTTAGAATAAAAGAATAAAATTTAATTTTAAAGAAAATAAAGTTTTGATAAGGTTTTCTTCTGAAAGCCTTATCGTCCTTGCCTTCTCAGCAAAACACCAGAAGAGAGAGAGAGAGAGAGAAAGGGAGAGAGCCGACGGAGAGAGAAAATCACTGACGTCCGATCCATCTCCGTTCGTCGAAATCTCGGTGTCAAAACGTTCGTCTCGAAGCGTAGATCAACGTTGGCGAAGAGAGTTTTCGAAGGTAAGCTCTCTATCTCTTGATTTTTGGTCAGAAAGTTTCGGGTTTTTGGGGTTTCGTCGATCTGCAATTTAGGTTGATTTCTTGGTGTTTTTGGCAGGATTAGACCGGAAAGAAGATTAGAAACGTGTTGGAAACGATTTTCGGCAAAAAACAGGAGAGAAAATGCTATTTTTCCAATGCGAGAAGGTCGCCGGCGTGGCGACGGCGTTCGGCTGCCGACGGTCGAGTCAACTCGACCGTGGGCTGAGTCAACTCGGGCTTTTGGGTTGAGTTGACTTAGGCCCAAGGCCGAGTTGGGCCAGGCTGTGTTGGTCAAGCCCGACCCGAGTTTTGGGCCAGGCTGGACCCAGACCACGATGGTTGGGCTGGGTTCGACCCGAACCGTTCAGGCCGGGTTCGATTCGAGCCCAGTTGGGCCAGATCGGTTTGATCAGATCCGAACCCGATTTGATCCGAACCTGATTTGGTCCGACCCGACTCGGACCGACCCGAATCGGTCTGGACCCGAACCGGTCCGACCCGAACCGATTCGGTCAGTCAAAATCGACCGTTGACCATTGACTTTGACTTGTCACGTCCCCAAGTTTTCTAAACCCGGTTCGCTAAGCAAAATGCTGAACCGAACTATGATATTTTGAGAAAATTTTAAAATTTCATTCAACGATCAAAATTTGACCCTTTAAACGTTAAAACTTGCAGCGGAAAACCATTTGTATAAAACAACATTTATTAAATGATTAAAATATTAGAGACAGTTGGTTGAAAGAAGACAAAGGGAAAACAGAACACATCTACCGCTTACATCCACCGATCACAAAACGACAAAATCTACTACTCACATCTATCGCTCGCATCCAACGATCACAAAACGACAAAATCTATTACTCATACCTACTCGACTCTATCACTCAACATCTACCGGTGAACAGTACACTCAACGTCCACTGATAGACAACATCCACCGATAGACAACATTTACCGGTGAACAGTAACACTCAACATCCACCGATAGACAACATCCATCGGTGAACAGTAACACTCAACATCCACCGATAGACAACATCACCGATGAACAGTAACACTCTAAACAAACGGACAACTCTGCCTACTAAAAGAACTTGTAAATTTTAACAGCAACTATTCAAAACAACATAGATCCACAACTTTATAAATCCAAAATAACAATATACAACTAAACCAAATCATGTTTTCATAGTCAGGATAATCCCAAAACATGTCAAAACATTAAAACTACTACTGTCATTAAAAGCTTCAGCACATTTCAAT
Source organism: Begonia masoniana (assembly GCA_022432975.1). Lineage (NCBI taxonomy): Eukaryota > Viridiplantae > Streptophyta > Magnoliopsida > Cucurbitales > Begoniaceae > Begonia > Begonia masoniana. The sequence continues at coordinate 14,400,569 of CM039507.1, read as the reverse complement.
AACACACTTGTTCACTAAGACTTCACATACTGACATTTGTTAAACCGCCTCATCAGTGCACCAAACCGTGGCATAGATGTGCTCCATCAACATCGCCCATTCTTCTGTAAACTCAGAGAATTCACCTGTTGGAAACTCAGCACCTACATCACAAAACTCATCTATTAGCCTAATACTAAATAAGTAGAGCAGATATGAATGAAATACAGAATTCATAAATCCTGATCATGCAGTTTCTACTTTCACATCTCAGTTGTATTAATGTTCGTTTCTCTGTTGATTCCCCTGTTCGATGGGAAACAGATCAATTTTCCTAAAGTACTTTTCTTGTTGATCCCCCTGTTCGATGGGAAGCGGATCAATTTTCCCAAAGTATTTTTCCTGTTGATCCCCCCTTGTTCGATGGGAAGCGGATCAATTTTCCCAAAGTATGTGTCCACAGTCTCATTAAGGGACAGATTAATTCCCTTAATAATTAATCTGATTCAATCTGCTCATGCCTTGCCATGCTACTATATGTGTAAATTAATTTTCGTTCTCATTCAATAAAACATGATGCATAACATACTAAAAAAACATTCATAAACACACATAAACCCTACTGTTTTGTGATGTAGGCCCGAAGGCACACACACGTACTCTACTTACCTGGTCTCTTGGAAAAATTTGGTGGAAGGCTACTCCGGGAGCTTACTCGAACCTAAAACCATAGACAGAGTATCGATTAGATCTTCACTAAATCCTCATTCTAAGCTATCCAGAAGTCTAAAGAAACTAGTAGGAAGTTCAGTTCCTCGAACATTCTCGATTCATCACAAAACCCGAACTCAGCTCTCTCCTAGAACACTCATTCTACCGTAAGCAAATCATCAAATGCATATTCTATATTCATCCTAGACCATCAGCAAGAAGAACTCAAAGAAGAACTCACCTAAGCTAAAGAAGAATCAGGCTAGGAAAATTGTCGAGAGAAGGTCTGTTGAGCAAGCTGAATACCAAATGAGGAAATGAAACAGTGGCGGCTAAAACCCTTAGCTAACTGCTTTTATACACTAATCTTTGCAAATTACGCATTTGCCCTTGACTAACCAACTTTAACCTAATTGAGCAACCAATCAAATTCACTTAGTTCCACAAAATAAAAGTCACAAAAATGTAGCTATTAAGAATATCAAGATATACAATTACCGATTGCCACAGAATTTTTGACCAAAAGTCAACCCAAGCCGTTTGGGCCCGTTTTTGCCCCGGTTCATAGTTTATATCGTTTCTAAACCTAATTGGACCGTAACGGGGTTCATTCCTTGTGTTGTTTCTCAGATTCAGAGGAGTTTGCTGATTTGAAAGAATTCCTGAGGAGCCATGGTTTACCGAGGATAGGAGGACTCGCCACAGAGGTATGGGTTATTATGCTTATTACGTTATACCTAACATGCACATGCACGTATATTATTTTAGTGGGATACCACTAGTATTGATGTCGGCATTTTAATGGCATGATCATTTTGCATATTGTGGCACATATACTTTTGACTGATTCATACTGCCTAGTGGATTTTATATGCCATGTTTTACTTGCCTTTGCCGACGGACTGTATTTGGGGTTGTCCTGAGATTTATCATTGTTTGGCATGCAGATGGTTTTATTCATGCATTAGATATTGTTCATGCATTGGTTTTCTGCTGTGCCATTTAGAGTTTGATACTGGAGGTAACCGTCTGGCACTCTTAGCTGGGCCCATATGCTAAAGGTATCAGGGGGTTTTGCCCAGTTGTTGTGGTACTCCCCACACTTGTTTGGATAGGGTACGCCCCCTTAGAATAGGCGGAATGTAGGGTACGCTCTTTGAGAATAGGCGGAATGTAGGGTACGCCCCCTGATAATAGGTGGAATGGGCTCGGAGACATGCTCGCCCAGTTACCCGACCTGGTCAGTGTCTGTTCGTTGCTACCCCCAGTATGATAAGTCCACTGTGTGGTCCCCTTGGGCCCAAGGTTGAGTGGTTCGTCCCTCCTGGTGTGCCTTAGCGCTTGTGTCCCGGTAGCCTAGGGCTTAGTGGTTCGTCCCTCCTGGTGGTTGATAAATCCACTGCGTGGTGCCCTTGGGCCCAGGGTTGAGTGGTTCGTCCCTCTTGGTGCGCCCTAGCGCTTGTGTCCCGGTGGTTCAGGGCTGAGTGGTTCGTCCCTCTTGGTGGTTGACCTTTTCTCTTCTCCCTATGAGGCCCTGCCTGGTGTTATCACGGCCTTTCTGTGTTGGTGTGGTTCAGAGGATCCTTGAGTGACCTCTCTTTTCACTGTACACCTGGATACATATTTTTATGATAGCATTGTTGATGTGGCCTTATGTTCACTATATATACTTATTTTATCGTTAGTCCCATCAACCGTTTTAAATGGATAATAAGAAGAGAAATGAATAACATTGAAACTGGTTTTGATTTTTAAAACGTGCATTGATTTGATAAGGCATGCACCTTTTGAGTGGTAGGTATAACATCTCATACTGAGTTTATCACTCTCCCCAATGACTCCCCCTCTACAGGTAAAGGAAGGAAGGCTAGGAAGTTAGCTCTGTTGTATTGGATTTTCCCTAGAGTCTCACCTTTTATTTCCTGCAACTTTGTGTATGTAAGACATTCGAGATTGTACCTTACTTTGGCATGTAACTATTTTCATTTATCATGTATTTCTACGATTGTTTGTACTCTCTTATGTTTGTTGCTTCGAGGAGGTCCTGGATCAGCGTTAAACTTCCGCATTTAGCCTTAGGTTAGACGATTGACTTCTCAGAGGTTGATCGTTTAACCTGGCGTTTCTGTTAGACCCCCTCTCGGGTTGTGACAGAAATTTATTGGTATCAAAGTGCAAGGTTCAATGACTTCTTAGTGACACATGTTTGAGATCTAGCATGAGCAGTTAGTAGGATTCATGGAAAGAATGATTGATGAAAAAAAAATGCTAATGTGGTACAATCTCATGTTTTGCAGAAGTGTCACGATGCCACAAAGGAGGAGAGTTCCTCAGGACCCCCGATCAGGACCCTAGCACCATGTCTTCTATATTGGAGGCTTTGCGGAACTTGGTGAGCGGTGCCTAGGCTCCACCTCTGGCTCCCATTTCTACCCCTGATCCCACCCCTGCTTCGACGACCACCCGAGGAGTATACTTTCGCGAGTTCAACCAACTCAACCCTCCAACCTTTGTGGGGGGCACTGATACAGCGGAGGCTGAGAACTGGCTCGACGTTATGAAGCTTAACTTCGAGACCCTTCAGACGCCGGTTGAGATCAGAGTTCCTATAGCGGCCTATTTTCTGAGGGAGGCAGCTAGGCATTGGTGGGCAGCCCTCCGCAGTCAATCTAATGTCGAGTCTATGGGATGGGCTGAATTTACTTCTCTGTTTCGCAGCCAGTTTAGTAACAGAGAGTATCGGGGTATGATGACTAGAACCTATTACGAGTTGGTACAGGGGTCTATGTCGGTGACCGATTGTTATAATCGTTTTGTTCACTTGTTGCCATATTCTGGAGGGGTCAGTGTGGAGGCCCAAGTTATTAAATTTGTTCAGGGTTTAAATTTTGGTATCAAGCGAATTGTGGCTGTGAACCAGTATGACATCTTGCTTGGGGCTTATGAGGCCGCCCTGAGGATAAGAAGTTGTGCAGCTCGGGTTATGGCACCTCTCAGCAAGGATCAGACCGTTGATCTTCAAGGAGGAAGATGACCAGGAGGGGTCAACGGCAGGTGTCAGATCAGGGTGTCAGTGCTAGTCGCTCTTCTGGATCTAGTGGCGGATCATCAGGGAGCAGCAGGTACTCCCTTTATTCTTGCCATACCTGTGGCCAGCTGGGTCATTTTAGGAGGGAATGTCCGCGGAACCAACCTCAGGGGCAGCAGCCGCGACACTCCTTTCATATTCCCACAGCTACTGAGTCATTCTGCCCTCAGGGGCAGCAGCCGCGACACTTCTTTCATATTCCCACAGCTACTGAGTCATTCTCCCCTCCCGGCCAGCATCGGGGACAAACCTGACCCCCTTTTTAGCAGGCTCAGTTTCAGACACCCCAATGCCGAGCAGAGGATAGGCCTGTCATTGATATTCCCTATCGACCGATCGGGCATCCCTTTGCTAGTGGTTCACCTCCTGTTCAACAATAGAGAACAGGGGGATTTCGTGGATCTACCTCCAGAGCCGGCGGCCGTGGTCGCGATTTTAAGGGCAAGGGAGTTGCTTGTCAGTCATATGCAGTAGACCAGGCTAATTATTTTCTTGTGCCAGACCAGCCTGCGGTTGTGGATGGTACGATTATGATCTTCCATATTTTGCTCGGGTTTTATTTGATACTGGAGCGTTGCATTCGTTTATTTCTGCTGATTTTGCTGAGGTGTTGGGTTTGGCCATCGAAGAGATGGAAACCCCTTTATTTTTGAATACTCCACAGAGCGACAGAAGTGAAGTTGCATATATTTGCAGATCAGTTTGTGTGGTGATCGACGATTGCAAGTTTTTAGCCGATCTTATTGTCTTGCCTTTGAGGCAGTTTGACGTCATTCTGGGTTGTGATTAGCTGATGAAATATCAGGCGATAGTTGATTGCCACTTGAGGTGGGTCACAGTTACCTCGAAGTTCGGCAGGGTTGTTGCCTACCATCGAGATCCTTGTATGGGGATTGTGAACTCCATGTTTCGGGTATGTTTGCGGGCAGGAGTGGATTGGAACAGTATGGGGGACTTTGGTCGATGGACCTAGACCTTGAGACCGCGGTACAGGAGATTGATGTCTCAGTCGTCAGGGAGTACGATGACGTCTTTCCTAATGAGCTACCGGGTTTACCTCCAGATAGAGAGATTGAGTTTTGTATCGATCTCGTTCCAGGGGCTACTCCATTTTCTATACCGGCCTATAGGATGTCACCCGCTGAGTTAGTTGAACTGCGTAAGCAGTTAGATGATCTGCATAGCAGAGGATTTATCAGGGAGAGTGTGTCGCCCTGGGGCTCTCCCGTTTTATTTGCTAAAAAGGCGGATGGATCGTTGAGGTTTTGTGTTGATTATCGGAGGCTGAACAGGGTTACGGTTAAGAATAAGTACCCACTTCCACGTATTGACGACCTTTTTGATCAGCTCGGCGGTTCACGATATTTTTCGAAGATTGATTTGAGGACAGGGTATCATCAGGTGAAGATTCGGGAGGAGGATATACCTAAGACAGCTTTCCGGACCAGATATGGACATTTTGAATTCTTGGTCTCACTGTTCGGGCTTACTAACGCCCCAGCGGTGTTTATGGATCTTATGAACGGGATCTTCTGGCCCTATCTGGATCGGTTTGTGGTAGTCTTCATTGATGACATCCTGATTTTTTCAAAGACTCGTCATGAACATCGTGAGCATCTATGCATTGTCCTACAGACCTTGAGGGAGCATCAGTTATATGCGAAGCGTAGCAAATGTGATTTCTGGGCTTCTGAGGTGAAGTTCCTGGGCCATATCGTTTCGCGGGATGGTATTTCTGTTGATCCTGCGAAGGTTGAGGCGGTAGTGAACTGGCCACCACCCAAGAATGTCTCGGAGATTCGTAGCTTCCTCGGGTTAGCTGGATATTATCGGCGCTTTGTACAGAATTTCTCTTCTATTGTCGCGCTTCTTACCAAACTCACTTGCAAGGATGTGCGGTTTGTTTGAGATGTCGACTGTCAGGATGCCTTTGAAGAATTGAAGCGAAGGTTGACCAATGCTCTTATTCTGACAGTTCCGGATGGGAACCTTCCCTATGTTGTGTATACCAACGCCTCCGGAGTTGGTTTGGGGTGTGTATTGATGCAGCAGGGTAAGGTATTGGCTTATGTCTCTCGACAGTTGAAGCCCCATGAGCAAAATTATTCTACCCACGACCTAGAGCTCGTCGCCATCGTCTTTGCTTTGAAGATATGGTGGAGTTATTTATATGGGGTCAGCTTCCAGGTTTTCTCCGATCATAAGAGTTTAAAGTACTTGTTCACTCAGAAGGACCTCAACTTGAGGCACCGCACATGGATGGAGTATTTGGAGGATTATGATTTTAGTCTGAAATACCATCCAGGCAATGCTAATGCAGTGGCTGATGCATTGAGCCGGTATCCTTGGGCTTCCATTTCCTGCATGATTCTAGATGAGTGGAGGAAGTCTTTGGTGATTGAGGATTTTCAGTTGCAGTATCATGATACTGGGAGCCAGACTTACATCTACCATGTAGTGGCTACACCTTCGATGCTTATAAGGGTGAAGCAGCTGCAGCGGTAGGATGATGAGTTTGTATTCAGGGTGGGACAGCTTCAGAATGGGGAACAGCTTAATGGTTGGTCGGTGAACGCTGATGGGGACCTGTTCTATCATGGTAAGGTGGCGGTTCCCAACATCGCCAACTTGAGGCAGGCTATTTTGGATGAGGCGCACAGATCCAATTTTGCCATTCACCCCGGCAGTACCAAAATGTATCAGGATCTGAAGCATCAGTACTGGTGGGCTGGCATGAAGAGAGAGGTAGCAGAATTTGTTGCCCGATGCATGACCTGCCAAAGAGTCAAAGCCAGCGGCCAGCGGGTTTGCTCCAGCCATTACCGATTCCAGAATGGAAGTGGGAGGAGGTTACCATGGACTTCGTTACCCATCTTCCCAGAACTCCTCAGAGATTTGATTCTATCTGGGTCATTGTGGATCGATTGACGAAGTCGGCACATTTCATTCCTTTTCAGATGACTTTTTCTGTTGCCAAGCTCAGTTGGTTATATGTGCAGAACATTGTTCGTCTTCATGGGGTACCTTTGAGCACTGTGTCTGACCGTGATCCTCGTTTTACTTTGGATTTATGGAGAGGATTGTAGAAAGAGCTCGGTACGAAGACCCAGTTTAGTACTGCACATCATCCACAGACAGATGGGCAGTTCGAGAGGACTATTTAGATCTTAGAGGATATGTTGAGGTCCTGTATTCTGGATTTTGGTAGCAGTTGGATAGACCACTTGCCACTAGTTGAGTTCGTGTATAACAACAACTTCCAGACCAGCATCGGGGTTTATCCGTTTGAGGCATTGTATGGTCGGCCATGCCGTTATCCTTTGTGTTGGGCTGAAAAAGAGGAATGACTTGCACTTAGGACTGATATCATTCGAGAGACCACAGAGAAGATCCACCAGATTTGTGAGAGACTGAAGGTCGTGCAGAGTCGGCAAAAGAGTTATGCAGACCTGAAGAGACGTGAGGTGGAGTTTGATGCTGGGGATTTTGTCTTTGTGAAGGTTCATCCTACTCGTGGTGTCAGCAGATTTGGGGTGAAGGGAAAGTTAGCCCCGCGGTACATTGGCCCATTCCAAATTGTTGAGAGGATTGAAGTGGTGGCTTACCGGCTGGAGTTACCTCCTTGGTTGGGGCATGTGCACAATGTTTTCCATATATCCCAACTGAGGAAGTACATTCCTGATCCGTCTCACAATGTTTCGTGGGATGAGGTACCAGTTCAAGCTGACACGACGTACGAGGAGGTGCTAGAAGCGATTTTGGAACGCGAGCTTTGGCGTTTTCGTCGTCGGGAGGCTCCGTATGTTCTGGTGCGATGGAGGAACCACACAGACAAAGAAGTTACATGGGAGCTGGAGTCCGAGATGGCGGATAAGTACCCTAACCTTTTCTCTGATGTGTAGTTGAGGCGAATTTCGGGGACGAAATTCATAAAAAGGAGGAAAAGACGTAAAATCTGCCAAATTTTTAGTGGTTGTAAAATTTGAATAAATTTTTAGTGGTTGTAAAATTTGAATAAATTTTTCGCAAATTTTAAATGTAAATAGTGGGATCAATTTCGCTAATTTACAGTAAGAATTGAGATCGTGAAACCGAACGTTAAATGAATTTAAAGTAAATTGAATAAAAGAATTAAATAAATTATAAAATAAAAAGAAATAATAAAAGATATTTAGAATAAAAGAATAAAATTTAATTTTAAAGAAAATAAAGTTTTGATAAGGTTTTCTTCTGAAAACCTTATCGTCCTTGTCTTCTCAGCAGAACACCAGAAGAGAGAGAGAGAGAGAAAAGGGAGAGAGCCGACGGAGAGAGAAAATCACCGACGTTCGATCCATCTCCGTTCGTCGAAATCTTGGTGTCAAAACGTTCGTCTCGAAGCGTAGATCAACGTTGGCGAAGAGAGTTTTCGAAGGTAAGCTCTCTATCTCTCGATTTTTGGTCGGAAAGTTTTGGGTTTTTGGGGTTTCATTGATCTGCGATTTAGGGTCGATTTCTTGGTGTTTTTGGCAGGATTAGACTGGAAAGAAGATTAGAAACGCGTTGGAAACGATTTTCGGCGAAAAACAGGTGAGAAAATGCTATTTTTCCGACGCGGGAAGGTCGCCAGTGGGTTGTCGGCGTGGCGACGGCGTTCGGCAACTCGACCGTGGGCTGAGTCAACTCGGGCTTTTGGGTTGAGTTGACTCAGGCCCAACGCCGAGTTGACTCAGGCCCAAAGCCGAGTTGGGCCAGGCTGTGTTGGTCAAGCCCGACCCAGGTTTTGGGCCAAGCCGGATCCAGATCACGATGGTTGGGCTGGGTTCAACCCGAACCGTTCAAGCCGGGTTCGATCCGAGCCCAGTTGGGCCAGATTGGTTTGATCAGATCCGAACCCAATTTGATCCGAACTTGATTTGGTCCGACCCGGTTGTGTCCGACCTGACTCGGACTGACCCGAATCAGTCTGGACCCAAACCGGTCCGACCCGAACTGGTCCGGTCAGTCAAAGTTGACCGTTGACCGTTGACTTTGATTTTTTGACCAAAAGTCAACCCGAGCTGTTTTGTCCCGTTTTCGCCCCGGTTCATAGTTTATATCGTTTCTAAACCCAATTGGACCGTAGCGGGGTTCATTCCTTGTGTTGTTTCTTAGATTCAGAGGAGTTTGCTGATTTGGAAGCAATTCCTGAGGAGCCACGGTTTACCAAGGATAGGAGGACTCGCCACAGGGGTATGGGTTATTATGCTTATTACGTTATACCTAACATGCATGTGCACGTATATTATTTTGGTGGGATACCACTAGTTTTGATGTCGGCATTTTAATGGCATGATCATTTTGCATATTGTGACACGTATACTTTTGACTGATTCATACTGCCTAGTGGATTTTATATGCCATGTTTTACTTGCCTTTGCCGACGGACTGTATTTGGGGTTTTCCTGAGATTTATCATTGTTTGGCATGCAGATGGTTTTATTCATGCATTAGTTATTATTCATGCATTGGTTTTCTGCTGTGCCATTTAGAGTTTGATACTGGAGGTAACCGTCTGACAACCCCCTGAGAATAGGCGGAATGTAGGGTACGTCCCCTGAGAATAGGCGGAATGTAGGGTACGTCCCCTGAGAATAGGCGGAATGTAGGGTACGTCCCCTGAGAATAGGCGGAATGTAGGGTACGTCCCCTGAGAATAGGCGGAATGTAGGGTACGTCCCCTGAGAATAGGCGGAATGTAGGGTACGTCCCCTGAGAATAGGCGGAATGTAGGGTACGTCCCCTGAGAATAGGCGGAATGTAGGGTACGTCCCCTGAGAATAGGCGGAATGTAGGGTACGTCCCCTGAGAATAGGCGGAATGTAGGGTACGTCCCCTGAGAATAGGCGGAATGTAGGGTACGTCCCCTGAGAATAGGCGGAATGTAGGGTACGTCCCCTGAGAATAGGCGGAATGTAGGGTACGTCCCCTGAGAATAGGCGGAATGTAGGGTACGTCCCCTGAGAATAGGCGGAATGTAGGGTACGTCCCCTGAGAATAGGCGGAATGTAGGGTACGTCCCCTGAGAATAGGCGGAATGTAGGGTACGTCCCCTGAGAATAGGCGGAATGTAGGGTACGTCCCCTGAGAATAGGCGGAATGTAGGGTACGTCCCCTGAGAATAGGCGGAATGTAGGGTACGTCCCCTGAGAATAGGCGGAATGTAGGGTACGTCCCCTGAGAATAGGCGGAATGTAGGGTACGTCCCCTGAGAATAGGCGGAATGTAGGGTACGTCCCCTGAGAATAGGCGGAATGTAGGGTACGTCCCCTGAGAATAGGCGGAATGTAGGGTACGTCCCCTGAGAATAGGCGGAATGTAGGGTACGTCCCCTGAGAATAGGCGGAATGTAGGGTACGTCCCCTGAGAATAGGCGGAATGTAGGGTACGTCCCCTGAGAATAGGCGGAATGTAGGGTACGTCCCCTGAGAATAGGCGGAATGTAGGGTACGTCCCCTGAGAATAGGCGGAATGTAGGGTACGTCCCCTGAGAATAGGCGGAATGTAGGGTACGTCCCCTGAGAATAGGCGGAATGTAGGGTACGTCCCCTGAGAATAGGCGGAATGTAGGGTACGTCCCCTGAGAATAGGCGGAATGTAGGGTACGTCCCCTGAGAATAGGCGGAATGTAGGGTACGTCCCCTGAGAATAGGCGGAATGTAGGGTACGTCCCCTGAGAATAGGCGGAATGTAGGGTACGTCCCCTGAGAATAGGCGGAATGTAGGGTACGTCCCCTGAGAATAGGCGGAATGTAGGGTACGTCCCCTGAGAATAGGCGGAATGTAGGGTACGTCCCCTGAGAATAGGCGGAATGTAGGGTACGTCCCCTGAGAATAGGCGGAATGTAGGGTACGTCCCCTGAGAATAGGCGGAATGTAGGGTACGTCCCCTGAGAATAGGCGGAATGTAGGGTACGTCCCCTGAGAATAGGCGGAATGTAGGGTACGTCCCCTGAGAATAGGCGGAATGTAGGGTACGTCCCCTGAGAATAGGCGGAATGTAGGGTACGCCCCCTGATAATAGGCGGAATGGGCTTGGAAACATGCTCGCTCAGTTACCCGACCTGGCCAGTGTCTGTTCGTTGCTACCCCTAGTATGATAAGTCCACTGTGTGGTCCCCTTGGGCCCGGGGTTGAGTGGTTCGTCCCTCCTGGTGTGCCCTAGCGCCTGTGTCCCGGTGGCCCAGGGCTTAGTGGTTCGTCCCTCCTGGTGGTTGATAAATCCACTGCGTGGTCCCCTTGGGCCCAGGGTTGAGTGGTTCGTCCCTCCTGGTGTGCCCTAACGCGTGTGTCCCGGTGGTCCAGGGCTGAGTGGTTCGTCCTTCCTAGTGGTTGACCTTTTCTCTTCTCGCTATGAGGCCCTGCCTGGTGTTATCACTGTCTTTCTGTGTTGGTGTGGTTCGGAGGATCCGTGAGTGACCTCCCTTTTCACTGTACACCTGGATACATATTTTTATGATAACATTGTTGATGTGGGCATATGTTCACTATATATACTTATTTTATCGTTAGCCCTATCAACCGTTTTAAATGGATAATAAGAAGAGAAATGAATAACATTGAAACTGGTTTTGATTTTTAAAACGTGCATTGATTTGATAAGGCATGCACCCTTTGAGTGGTAGGTATAACATTCCATACTGAGTTTGTCACTCACCCCAATGACTCCCCCTCTACAGGTAAAGGAAGGAAGGCTAGGAAGTTTGCTCTGTTGTATTGGATTTTCCCTAAAGTCTCACCCTTTATTTCCTGCAGTTTTGTGTATGTAAGACATTCGAGATTGTACCTTACTTTGGCATGTAATTATTTTCATTTATCTTGTATTTCTACGATTGTTTGTACTCTCTTATGTTTCTTGCTTCGAGGAGGTCCTGGATCAGCGTTAAACTTCCGCATTTAGCCTTAGATTAGACGGTGGACCTCTCCGAGGTTGATCGTTTAACCTGGTGTTTCTATTAGACCCCCTCTCGGATTGTGACAACTTTGGTTCTATCAACAATATTTGATTAGGATCAAGTTCTTCATACTTGATTCAAAGGATTTCTTGAATTTCTATTTCGCGTTGTTGAAGAGTCTCAGGTTTGATATACTCATGGTTATCATCATATTTAATTCAAAGGTATTCTTGAATTGTTATTCTGCATTGTTGAAAGGTCTCAGGTTTAATATATCAATGATTCTTGTCACAACTAGCGCTATTTCTCTTCCACACTGCCTCTAGTGGTACTGTGTTACTATATGAGGGCTATTGTGCTCATATTCTATTTTTTAGCGCTATTGTGGTCGTCCTGGGGTTTAGAAATCCATATTAAATCTTCAATCGAGTTCCTTATATTTTCAGCAAAAACACGTTGGTTTTTTATTAAATATGCTTCTCAAACCCATACAATATAAACCTACAATTTGCAAGATTTATATTAAGTCTATCAAATTTTCACATTTTCTTAAATCTAGAGGGTAAAGAGAAACTTGTCTCAAATCTTGTATTTTTTGATGACCCGAATATGCACGTATGGGTACGATGGCTGCACGAACCGAAACTCGGATGGCGGGACGTCCGCGCGGGCGAACCGGAAGGTGATAGGACGTAAAAAAAGGGGGTCGTCACAATCCCACATCGCTTGGGGAAGTATGTAGAAATGAAACATATGTAAAGAGACCCTTCCAACATAGCAATACGCGTTTTGGAGCACAATTGACAACGGATCCCATAAGAACTCCAAAGTTAAAAGTGCTTCGGCGAGAGCAATTTTAGGTTGGGTGACCTTCTGAGAAGTTCTCGCCAAACAAAGTCGTGAGGGGAGGATATTGGGCTACGGTCCAATCCCCAGAGCGGACAATATCTTGTTAGGAAAATGGGTCGTTACATTTTCCCCCAAAGATTTTTTCATTAAACGATCCTTACAGTAATAGGAACAACTTTTATGAAGAAAGTTTTTGGAGTTTCTTTCTCCTTCTCTTCCTCTCCTTTTTTTTTCTTCATAGGTATCTCTCTCCGTTTGTAACCCCGTGGCATAATTCATCATCATTTATTTATTTTTAAATCTTACTTGAGTCATTTACTTTAGAAAACTTGTAAATACAATTTAAAATACTATTTCACATATTTTTGAAAACCCCACAATGGAAGACTTTCAAATATCATTAACTATTATTTTCTTAATTATATTCTTTCATGCCAAACTAACTGATGTTTTAAATTAATTTACAAAAGTTCATCATACAAAGTTTTATCATATTTATGCAAAATAGCAATGTAAAAGAAGACATTAATTAAAAACTCATAATTCTGTGTCATTTTCATCACTCCAATTTCCTCAAGCAAACCACACTTCACGGTTGATATTGTTGATATTGTCGTAGCAACCCAAGCATGAATTCACTAAAACACTTCTTTGACGTCTATAGCGACCAAGTTAATTTAAGAAATATCTTCATTATAATCTTCAACCTAAAGTTTAAATTATGAGTCTAACTCACAGTGAGCAATGAGAATAAATATAATCATTTGATGTAATGTTGTTTTATAAATCATGCACATTTTTTTCCCATTTTATTTTTTCTTTTATGATCACTTATCAGTCATAGTCATCGATTGGGCATCAGTCTAGGAGAGATTAAACCCTACTTGGTCCACATCATACAAGATAGCTTAACTCAGCCCAACCCCTGGAACACAAAGGCCCATTATATATTTTCAGTACCTTTCATATTAGTCTATTTCTTAATGAAAATATATGCATGAAAAATTCATTTAAATTTTTTTCATAAAACATGATACATGTGGATGTCAATCACAATGTTTAATCATAGTATGTCATATCATATTTACACCAAATCCGAATCACAAATGCCCAATATCATCATTACAATTTCAATCACATATGATATATTAAATCTCATGCTAACCAATTGTACCTACATAATGTCATATGGAATTACAACATGAATATATTCTATTGCTTGACATGGAGTCACACAATTCATATCATAACATGTCAATACCAATCCAACAATTTTAAACCAAACAGAACCATATGTGTAATATTATCATACATGACATCCCATAGAACTACCACCTAAGCAACTCAATTACATACTATCAAGGTGCAAATATTTTAAATTTATATAGTCTATGCATATCAATCAACATTTAAACAAAAATAGAAATTATATCGATTCTAACATGTCATGCTACATAGAAAGATTAAAGATTGTGCTAGGTCCTTAAGACAAGCACATGAATCATCACTTACTTAAATTTCTTAGCACATATTACCACAATTAAACAAATGTACATGGATAGGTGTTAATGTATTAAATTTAATTTGAAGGTTGATCAAAGTACATTGATAGATGTTAATGTATTGAATCTGTTTTCAAGGTTGATCAAGTCAAGTAGACACTCATTTTCTTTTCCAATACTCATATTCATTCAAAAGAGTGTACATTAACGTACTAAATTAACTCAAAATAAATCATCATGCATGTTCTGGATAAACACATTAAACCAATTCTATCTTGCATAAAAATTCAATTTTCTTTTCACCATTTTTATCCAACTTGAAAAATTCACAACTTTTAATATATCAATCCAATTCTCACAATTCCAACTCCCAAAGATTTGTTAACATGTCTAGTAACTCCCATCAAAACAGTTTTGAAAATTGAATCCCCAAAAGTGAACTAAGATTATCAAACCGAAACTTGCTCAGTTTTTTTCCAGTTTTGTTTCCAAGCGAAAAATCATGAATATCCTAACCATATTTCACACTCAGTATGTCCTTTAAACATGATTATAGCTCTTTTAAACAGAAAAATCAAATTTTAAACTCCCAATTCATGGGCCTCATTCAGCAAACACCGCAACACAAAATAACACACTAAATAAACAACATCTTTCTGTTGACTGAAATAGAATTTAAGTCTAAATATGTTTTTGATGATGTGTTCATATGATGAGTAATATATTTGATTATGTTTATTAAATGAGAATAATGAGTTTTGCATATAAAATCAATCGTTTTTTAAATACCCTTGGAAATGGTATTTTAGTTTTTTAACAATATTGGTTAAGTGTACAGGGCTGAAATTGTATAAAATGTTCACATTAACCGATAGCTAAAAGACAAAGAAGACATCCACCGGTTGAAGAAAAGAATGGCATCCACCGATAGGTAAACGACAAAAACAGTGGAGTTTAAAGAATCACACATGCCGATCGCTAAACGACAAAAGGCGAAGTAGTTCAAGGCTTGCATCTGCCGATGGAGTTCAAGGCTTGCATCTACCGATGGAGTTCAAGGCTTGTATCTGCCGATGGAGTTCAAGGCCTGCATCTGCCGATGGCATTTTCAAGCTGCATCTGCCGATGGCGTTTGAAGATACTTCTGCCGATGGCGTTTGAAGATACTTCTACCGATGGCGTGTTTGAAGATACTTCTGCCGATGGCGTTTGAAGATACTTCTACCGATGGCGTTTTCAAGCTGCATCTGCCGATGGCGTTTTCAAATTGCTTCTGCCGATGACATTTGAAGCTACTCCTACCGATGGGGGTTCAGCACTTAAAATATTTCTCCTGTCGATACCTGTTCAAGCGTTGAAGTGTTGCATCATCCGATGGCTTTTCAAGTTGCATCCACCGATGACGTTCCGATTTTTTAAAGCTGCTTCCACCGATGATCTTCCGCAAAATTTGAATATAACTGCGAAGCTACAGTGACGTCATTTTCAGCATTAACTCCAGAACTTTAATGGCGACGACGAACAGCAATTTCAGATGCAACAGATATCTGCTTCAGTGCGGATGCTTCCCAACGGTAACATTTTTCCATTTGAAGAATGAAGCATTCAACTCTGTGAAGCAGAAATCAGACAGGGTATTTAAGCTGAGGTTAGAGCACGAAGAAACAACTTTTGTTAATTTTATTTTTGAGCCCTAACCTGCGAGATTTAGCATACTCTGTATTACTCTTCTACTCCTCTCGAACCTAAACTTGAGATTTAATCTTTGAGGGAGTTTAGATTGTATTGATTGTTGCAAACTCAAAATCTGTATAAGGCAGTGGATTGACGTCCGTCAAGTTCAATCTAGATCTGTAAAAGGCAGTTGATCGGAGCCCGGAATTCCGATCTGTTTATTCTCGAGAGGAGAAGGTTAAGGATCTTCAAGGGGAAACCTTGAAGCGTGGATGTAGGCAGGTTTTGGCCGAACCACGTAAAAACTCTTGTATTGGTTTTTCTCTATCTCTCTCTGTTATTTTTATTGCTGTGTTTGCTTGCTGATTAGTTTAAGAAATTTTTAGAAGGTCTAATTCACCCCCCTCTTAGACAATCTCGTTCCTACAATTGGTATCAGAGCAAGGTAAATAATTGTCTAAGTTGTATTTGAATACTTGGTGAGATATTTACCATGGCATTCAACACAAACTCTACACAAGTAGAAGGTCAGTCTACCACTAGACCTCCGTTCTTTGACGGTAATGATTATGTTTACTGGAAGTCTAGAATGAGAATATACGTTCAAGCTGTGGACTATGAATTATGGAATAACATAGAAAATGGTCCATACATTGCTGTCAAAACAGAGAATGGGGTTAGGATCCCCAAAGCTTCACACGAACTAAATGATACAGATAAAAAGAACTTGAGCTTAAATGCCAAAGCTATAAACACCTTGTACTGTGCTCTGAATAGAGACGAATTCAATAGAGTACAAGGGTGTGAAAGTGCCCAAGAGATTTGGCGCCTATTAGAGGTCACACACGAGGGCACAAATCAAGTGAAGGAGAGCAAACTGAATATGCTCATACACGAATATGAATTATTTTCTATGCCTAAGGATGAGTCAGTCTCTTCCATGTTTACAAGATTTACTAATATAACTAATGGTTTGAAAGCTCTTGGTAAATCTTATTCTAGTGAACAACAGGTCAGGAAGATTCTCAGATGTCTTCCAAGAAGCTGGCAGCCAAAGGTGACTGCAATTTAGGAAGCAAAGGATCTCAAAGCTCTAAAGCTTGAAGAGCTCATTGGATCCCTCATGACACATGAGATCACAATGAGGTCAAACGAGAAGGAAGATCTCAAGGAAAAAGAGGCTACAAAAAGAAAAGATATTGCTATGAAAGCCTCCTCCAGTAAACAAGATGTATCTGAGAAAGAAGAAGAAGAAGAAGAAGATGAGGATATTGCCCTCATTACAAGGAGGTTCAGCAAATTCTTCCAAAGAAAAAGAATGCAAGGAAGGAGATTTCCAAAGGTTGAGAAATCTCACAAGGAGAAGGAAATCACATGCTTCGGGTGTGGAAAGCCGGGTCACATGAAGGCAGACTGTCCACAAGCGAAGAAGAATCCCAAGAAGTTTAAGAAGAAGGCTATGAAGGCTACTTGGGATGACAGTGAAGGTGACACATCTTCTTCAGAAGATGAAGAAGTGGCTAATCTCTGCTTCATGGCCAAGGAGGATGAGGTTAGTCATTCCTCTAATGATAGTGAATCTGATGATGATGGTGATATAGTTGATGCATTTAATGATTTGGTTAAACAATTCGGCATGCTTAAGACTAAGTATAACATGTTGAAAAAGGAAAATGCAAACATGGTAGAAATGCATGCTAAGAAGTGTAATCTGTATGTCAAGGAGATTGATGAGCTTAAGAGCAAAAACGAAGATTTGAATAATATTATTCTGAAATTTACTAATGACACCAAGTTATTTAAGATGTTATTAGGAAGTCAGAGAGCAAATTTTGACAGAACAGGATTAGGTTATGACAAGCCTAATAAAAAGAGAGTTTTTAAGAATTTCTTTGTTAAATCCTCTATCTGCCATGCATGTAATGAGATAGGACATAAGTCATTTGAATGTCTTTTAAAATTAGGTAGGAAGTCAGGTGATAAACTTCAATGGGTTCCTAAGGGAACCAAACCTAACACTAGGACCCAAAAGATTTGGGTACCTAAGAAAACCAATTGATTACTGTTTTGCAGGTTGAGTACTCTCCTGGAAAGAACCAGTGGTACCTCGACAGTGGATGCTCGAGGCATATGACAGGAGACTCAACCATGTTTGCTGCTGTCAACAAAAAGAAAGGAAGTGTCACTTTTCGTGGAAACCAAAAGGGCAAAATTGTTGGCATCGGCAATATAGGTAACAGTTTTAATTCTATTATTGAACATGTGCTTTTAGTTTAGGGATTAAAGCATAATTTGCTTAGTATAGGCCAGTTATGTGATAAAGGATATAAGGTGATCTTTAAATCAAACTCTTGTTTAATTAAAGATGCATCTAGTGACAAAACTCTGTTTTCTGGCTGTAGAAAAGAAAATATTTATATCATTGACTTGGATAATGTTGTTTGCATTGATGAAAAATGTTTTGCTGTGAATTCTTCAAATGATAGTTGGATCTGGCATAGGAGATTAGGACACGTAGGGATGGATATCTTAGCTAAGATTACTAAGGAGAATTTAGTTAGAGGAATCCCTAAGATATCCTTTGAGAAGGATAAGGTCTGTGATGTCTGCCAAATGGGTAAGCAGATCAAAAGTTCCTTTGCATCAAAGAATGCAATTTCTACTTCAAAGCCTCTCCAACTCCTTCATATGGACCTCTTCGGTCCCTCCAATATAGCCAGCTTAGGAGGCAAACTCTATGCCTTTGTTATTGTAGATGACTTCTCTAGGTTCACTTGGGTATATTTTTTGAAGTCTAAGGATGAGACTTTTGATACCTTTTCTAGCTTTAGGAAAAGAGTTCAAAATGAAAAGGAGCTCACCATTATTGCTATTCGTAGTGATCATAGAGGAGAATTTGAAAATGAAAGATTTGAACTCTTGTGTCTCAAACATAGAATTGAGCACAACTTCTCCTCTCCTAGGACCCCTCAGCAAAATGGTGTTGTTGAGAGCAAGAATAGATCTCTCCAAGAGCTTGCTAGGACTATGCTTAATGAGAATTCTCTTCCTAAGTACTTATGGGCTGAAGCTGTTTCAATAGCTTGCTATGTACTCAATCGGGTCTCCATAAGACCTATTCTTGAGAGAACTCCCTATGAGCTTTGGAATGGCAAAACCCCTTATGTTAAGTACTTTAGAGCCTTTGGTAGTAAATGCTTCATTCTTAATACTAAGGATAACTTAGGAAAATTCGATTCCAAATCTGATCTTGGAATTTTTCTTGGTTATTCTCTGACCGGTAAAGCATATAGGATTTTCAATAAGAGAACTCTAGTTGTTGAAGAGTCGGTTCATGTCAACTTTGATGAGTCCCCTCAACCCACAATCAATGTGGATGATGATGATATTTTGGATAAACAACTGGATTCTCTTTCTTTAGAAAAATCTAGTGATCCTCTTCAAGTAGAAAAATCTTTAGAACTTTCTCCTACTTCTTGACACGGGGGCCCCTAGAAAGGGAGCCCGTGTACGACCTATAAATATGCTAGGTTGGTGCTCGGTTAGGTGCTAGTGAACAATATTTGAATATTGAAATAAAATACTAAACTAAAGGCAAGAAATAAAGAAGACAAATGTTAAGATGATGGCCGAGATTATAGGTTTGTAGAGAGAAGCAAAATTACAAGAAAATAAAGAGAATAAGATGACAATATATGTTAGAAATGACAAGGAAATGTAAAGCAATGGAAATAAAGAAAAGATAAAAAAATAGAAAGTAAGTGTGTGAATAATGAAAAGCTGAAAAGTAAAGAGTGATTTGTGTGCAAAAGTGATAGCAATAAAAGTAAAGAAAACCCTTGGTGGATCCGAGGAGCGAGCTTACGGTTTAAGCTCCTGGATACACGTTTTCCGTGAAGAAAACGACCACCGTAGGCCGGGGATTTTCGTCCTCGTTTCAACTTCCAAGGGAGAAGATGAGGGAATAATTAAGAGCTAACCTAGCAACCCAAGCTAGGCTAGCAATGAAGGCTAACTCCTCTTGGTTCAAGGAACCAAGGAAAAATCACCAAAGGAATTTGGGAGATTTAGGGAAATAGTAGTATATTGATTTAGCAAAAGTTGTCTACAATCACTAATACCATGCATTTATAGAAGTCCTAGGTGGATTAGGGCCTTTGGATAAAAAAGGATGGATGGCCAAGATCAAGGCAAACAAGCACACATCCTAGGGAGGGGATGAATGCCATGCCTAAATGGATCAATGGAGGGAATCTTACCACATCATCAATCCATGTTGCCACTAACTTTTGTACTTGCAAAATTATACCTTTTTTTGTGGGCTCTTCTTTGGGCCAAGGCTTCCATTGGGCTCCATTTATTGTAGGGCCTTTTCCTTTGAATATTTTGTTGAACTTCCTCCAACCCAAATCCACCACCATACATCTAGTCCTAACCACACAATCTAATGCATGAAATGCAATTATAAAATCCTTACAATAAAGGCGAATGTATGCCAATGAGTTTTAAAAATTAAAAATTACAAATTAAGGCCCGGGAAGACAAATTCCCATGGGGCTATCAGCAAGCTCCGTGCGAATGCTCCAATGAATGACATGGTAAGGCTTCTCCTCATCCTCCTTAGTCGGCTCCCAAGTGAAGTCCATGAGTGAATCGAAACCTGCAAAAAGAGACAAGTCGTTAGAACATTGAACAGTTAAATTTTGTGCCCGGGTTTGTGATCTAGTAACGAGCCTACGAGGCACGTCATCCCCTCCGGGTGGCTGAGGATTTGGCCTCAAATCCGTTAGCTCAGCCTCCTCTTCATGTCCCAATTCTCCAATATAAGGGGACAAATCTTGCACGTTGAAGGTGGATGATACCCCATAATCGCCAGGTAACTCCAATTTGTAAGCATTGTTTTTTATGCGCTCTAAAACTTTAAAGGGGCCTTCAGCTCTAGGTAATAGCTTGGAGCGTCTTTTGGCGGGAAACCGTTCTTTTCTAAGGTGTATCCACACCAAATCTCCAACATTGAAAATTACCTCCTTTCGTCCTTTATTCGCATGCTTCGCATAATTGGCGTTATTCTTTTCAATGGTTTGGTGTAATACCCGGCTTGTACGGGTTTTTGGATATATTATATTATATTATTATTTCATTATCTAATGGCATTTTTCCTAAATATATCAAATCAAATCAGTTTCTCAAACGGAAAGCGTCATTATGATCCTAACGATTAATTGGAATTTTAGGAAAATTATGGAAATTTTCGGAGTAATAACGCTATATTCCGAGTAATTACCTCTATCGTAATATAATTGACGTTCTAGTAAAAATAGTAAATGAAGTCCAAATTGCGAACAGACAGTTTTAATAAAGCCCTAGCAATGAATAGAAGTTATGGGCAAAATATGGAGTTTTCGAGAATCCGAATCGTTAGCCGATTAACGAAACGAAGGACGAAACAAGAGCGAAGGGCATTTTGGTAATTTGCCAAACCAAATTTTATAAAAATATCACAAACCCTTTTCTCCTTCACTTTTCCTTCTCTCCTTCTCTGTTTCACGAAATCGACAGAGAGCTCTCCCTCGGCCACCGACGACTTTCAACGATCCGACCTCCGTTCTTCCTCCGTTCTTCGTTATTTTTCCTCCTCTCGCTATCCTAGGTATGAATCTATGACTTCATAGCGTTAGTTTTCAATTTTCGGACCGATTTCACGTTAGGGTTTCCGTTAGGGTTTTGTCAAAAATTGCGAATTAGGGGTCGTAATTAATAGGGTAGCCTTGATTAAGTATATATTGAACGTATTTGACGTTATTGGACGA
This sequence comes from Begonia masoniana, assembly GCA_022432975.1. NCBI lineage: Eukaryota > Viridiplantae > Streptophyta > Magnoliopsida > Cucurbitales > Begoniaceae > Begonia > Begonia masoniana. Next base: position 14,379,043 of record CM039507.1, on the reverse strand, counting down.
AGTTAAATCAGATTGTGAAAAGGTTAAAAATTAGGCATTTTTGGAAAAGTTCGTTAATCTTGATTTTTAACTATCGAGCATTAATTGACATTCTAATTGCTTCGATAAGCTAAGTTAAGAATTTAGGAAAATTCTTTAGTTAAGGTTTTATCAATTTGGATGTTAGAAGCTTAAATTCGTTTTAACATCGATGATTCTAAATTGCTTTAGGTGAACGACTTCCGTGGACGAAGCTTGAGTTTCGGCGCGCTCAAGGTAAGTTCTCGTGACTTACTTGGCCGATTGGCCTACACCGTAATTCGATGTCGCGTCGAGGATCTAAATGGATTGTTTGTTTTAAATTGCTTTGATGGGTAGTTAGGTTTAGTCTTTTACAGGTTATAGGTTATGCTTTTGTAGTCTTTGATGGTATATATGTTGATTGTTTACTTTACGTTTATATTGAACTGTTCATGCATCATGGTTTTAAAAAAATGACATGAAAATGGATTTACGCACGGATTTCATGAAAAGAACATGCATCGTAAAGGCAAGTAAAGTATCACAGTAAACAACCATGACATGGGGTTATCGGGGATGAGGTTCAGACCTGGCGTTCTGTGGTGAGCGGGTTTCCCTCCCTTCAGATGGTGTGGGCTGTCTAACCGCTGGACGTGCCCTATCTATCTGTCGAGCGTTTCCGATAACCATAGACTGACACGTACTGATATATGAACTGACATGGACTGTTTTCATAGCATTGAGCATGCATGACCACGCATTTGCATTTACGTAGGACTTACTGAGATTTTTATCTCATAGCGTGTATTATGGTGTAGGTGACGTCTTAGGTGACATCGAGCCAGGTGAGGATGAGATCCCTCCACCTGAGACATGACTCGGTTGATGGATGATGCTTGCGGTGGTGTGCTGTACAGTCGATGCCTTACCGACCCGTGGGGGATGTATGTATAGATTTTGAGGGTACTGGGTTATTTTGAGGAAATATGTATAATGTTAGAACATATTAGGATGTTTGGAATCTGATATTGGATAGGTTAAATGTTTTTAAACGTTTTTGGAACTGTTTTATAATTGTTTGGAAAAATCTATTTTGGAACTGCATGGTAATTTGAAAACAGGAAGGATTGTCGATTTTTAAACATATCCACGCGGTTTGTTTTTATGAAAGTATTGTGTGAGTTTAGGAGGTTTAACCGAGAGGGAAGGAATGAAAATGGAATGAGGTATCGCTTGAATTGTATGAAAATGTAGGTTGGTTGTTCTCTGGATTCTCGAATTCCAGAGAAAACAAATGAGACTGGTCGCTGCACAATGCAGCGATCGTGCGCTGCATTGTGCAGCGCACACGGCGACCGAGCGCTGTAAATGGCAGCGCCCGGTCGCTGCTTCCTTTTGGGTGGTAGAATACCAATTCTGCCCTCCCCTTTTCTGAATGTATTTAAGTTATTTTATTAAATGTTTTTAAGTTTTATTTAGTTATTAAATGTTTTGTTTCAAACGATTTTAAGGTTCGATTTCAATTCCGGTTTCAGTTCTGATTTAAACTTCAGTATAAATTCCGCGTAAAGTTTTATTTAAAAAGTAAAATAAAAATGAAAAATTTATACGGGTAACTGGGTACAGTATTAGGGGTGTTACATTTGGCGAACCTTTTATACAACTTTTTCATTTGCTCTGCTTTATTCACTCCCGAAGGGTTAATTAGGTCCTGGGTTGGAATAGGAATAAGTGTCAAGGGTGTGTTCGGATTAAAACCATATACTACCTCAAATGGCGTTTGCTGGGTGGTGGAATGAAGGCTTCGGTTATAACCTAATTCAACTTGGGGTAGTAATATGTCCCAATTGGTTAGATTCTTACCTATGACACTTCGGAGAAGGGTTCCCAAAGTCCTATTGACCACTTCCATTTGGCCGTCCGTTTGGGGATGGAAAGATGTACTAAAACATAATGTAGTCCCCAACTTCTTCCATAAAGTTTTCCAAAAAGTGCTCAAAAATTTAGTATCGCGATCTGACACAATAGATTGAGGCACCCCATGGAGTCTAACTATCTCCTTGAAGAATAGGTCGGCTATAGCAGCAGAATCATCAGTCTTATTGCAGGCGATAAAATGCGCCATTTTGGAGAATCTATCCACAACCACGAGTATAGAATCTTTATTACGTCCCGTTCGTGGTAACCCCAAAACAAAATCCATGCTAATTTCTACCCAAGGGTGTGTAGGAACTGGTAAAGGAAGGTAAAGTCCTTGGGGTAGAACTTTGCTTTTAGCCTTCTTACAAACAATACACTTCTCGACATAATGGTGTACGTCTTTCATCATGTGAGGCCAATGAAATATTTCTTTCAATAGTTCGAGGGTTTTCTTTTCCCCAAAATGCCCAGACAATCCTCCTCCATGAGCTTCTTTAATGAGGCATTGTCTAAGACTGCAATTAGGAATACACAATTTCCCATTCTTTAATAGAAATTCATCGATAAGACTATATCCTCCTTCAGCCTTAGTTTGGCAAACGTGATAAGGCAATCCAAAATCTTTATCGGATGCATACAAGGTTTTGATCCATTCAAATCCGAAAAATCTAACACTTAATTCCGTTAAGAGGATATGTCTACGAGATAAAGCATCGGCAACGGTATTATCAGACCCTTTCAAATATTTGAGAATGTAGGAAAATCTTTCCAAGAATTCCACCCATTTTGCGTGACGCTTGTTGAGTTTGTGTTGGCTCTTAATGTGCTTAAGGGATTGGTGGTCGGAGTGAATCACAAACTCTTTTGAAAGTAAGTAATGTTGTCAATGTTCGAGAGCTTTGTCATAAGTTGAATAGTTCAAAGCAGCTCCTTTCAATTTTTCACTAAAATACGCAAGAGGTTTGCCATCTTGCATCAATACAGCTCCAATGCCAATACCGGAGGCATCACTCTTGATCTCAAAAACCTTGTTGAAATCGGGAAGGGCCAAAACGGGTGATTGACAGTTTTTCTTTTATCATATCGAAGCTACCTTGACATGTCGGTGTCCAATTAAAGTCAACTCCTTTCTTAGTGAGGTCCGTAATAGGAGTGACTAAAGAACTGAAGTCTTTAATGAATCTTCTGTAAAAAGAGGCTAATTCGTGAAAACTACGGACTTCAGTGATACTATTAGGAGTGGGCCACTCCTTGATGGCTTTAACCTTCTCTTCGTCTGCTTCCAAGCCATCCTTAGAAATGATAAAACCCAAAAAGTAAACTTTCTCTTGCCCAAAGGAGCACTTACTCAAATTCCCAAACAACTTGGTTCGACGGAGAGTTTGAAATAATAGCTCGAGATGGTTGACATGTTGTGGAAGGTCGCGACTATACACCAAAATGTCATCGAAATACACGACAACAAATTTTCCAAGGAACTCCTTAAGAACATGGTGCATTAACCGCATGAAGGTGCTGGGTGCATTTGTAAGACCAAATGGCATAACCATCCACTCAAACAATCCGTATTTTGTTTTGAAGGCGGTTTTCCATTCATCACTTTCTTTCATTCGTATTTGGTGATATCCGCTCTTCAAGTCTACTTTGGAAAATATCGATGCTCCACTCAATTCGTCCAACATGTCTTCAAGTCGAGGAATAGGATACCTATACTTAATGGTTATTTGGTTTATAGCTCTACTATCAACACACATCCGCATAGAACCATCCTTTTTTGGTACCAATAAGGTAGGTACGGCGCATGGGCTCATTGATTCTCTTATGTATCCCTTTTCCAACAATTCTTGGACTTGCACTTGTAGTTCCTTTGCCTCTTCAGGCCTCATTCTATAGGCCGGTCGATTTGGTAACATAGCTCCGGGTTGGAGGTCGATTTGATGTTCTATTCCTCTAATCGGGGGTAGTCCAAGGGGTAGTTCTTCAGGAAAAACATCTTGATAAGTCTTAAGTAGGTTTTGAATCGGTAAGGGAATCTCACCAAGCTCCATAATTCGGTCTCTAAATAAAACAAGAATCACCGTTTTTCCCTTAGTCACTGCAGCTCTTAATCCCTTTTTGGTCATCAAAAGATTTTATTTAATCTTTTCTTCCTTCCTAACCGCATCGTCATGAGCAATTTGTTCAGGGGTCATAGGAAGTAACTTGATATTTCTACCTCCGAATTTTAAACTATAGTTATTGAGGTAACCATCATATTGAACCCTACGGTCATAAAGCCAAGGTCGTCCTAATAGAAGATGACTAGCTTTCATAGGCACGACGTCACAAGTAACCCAGTCCTTATATTTTCCGATATTAAAATTAATAGTCACTTGTTTGGTCACTTTGATGTCATCTCTATCATCCAACCATCTTAACTTGTATGGCTTAGGGTGACTAGTAGTCTCCAATCCAAGCTTGCTCACCATATCTTAGGAAGCTACATTAACGCAACTTCCACAATCAATAATTACAGAACATATTTTATCTTTGACTGCACATCTACTTTGGAAAATGTTCTCGCGTTGGCAGTCCTCCTCAACATTTTTAGAAACAAGGGTTCTTCTAATCACCATTAACAGGGGCCCATCTTGAGCAGTACATTCATCCGAATCGTGCTCACTTTCGTCCTCTATCTTTTCGTCTTCTTCTTTGTCGAGGTATTGACCTTCGTCATTTTCGCTTTCCCATTCTCCAGTAGATTCTTTAATAACCATCACTCGACGGTTAGAGCATTCATTTGCGTAATGTCCTTTGCCTAAACACTTGTAGCATTGGACATCACGGGCTCTTTGTCCTTTAGATGTAGTCTCTTGATTTTTGTCCGTCGGAGGCGGTTTGTTTTGATTGAAGGATGTCTTGGGTGGCCAATTACAGTTAACGGGCCTTTTCTCTTCGTTTTTCCATGGAGGTTTAGGTTTATCTTGATTCAAATGCCTAGGTGGAAATTTAGTTAGAAAATTGGTTTTACGCTTTCTTTTGAGTTGTCTTTCCACCGTGAGGGCGAGTTGAATGACCATGTCCATGGTTTGCAATTGTTGTACTTCAACCGCGTCTCAAATATCGCGGTTAAGACCTCTAATGAATCTCGCGATGAGTAGCTCTTGGGGTTCATCAATAGCACAACGCATATTGAGAGTTTCGAATTCCGTGATATATTCATCGACAGAGAGCGAATTTTGTCTAAGGTTGTGAAGTTGGTAGAAGAGTTCGTGCTTGTAGTGTCGGGGAACGAACCTTTTGTGCATTTGCTCTTTCATGGAATTCCACGTTGAGACGGGGTATCCTAGGGTACGCATCCTTTGGTTTTTAAGGTTGGACCACCATAATGCGGCGTGGCCCGTTAATTCAAGAGAGGCGAGTTGAATTTTAACTTGCTCGGAATAGTCGTGACACTCAAAGATTCTCTCTACCTTATCAACCTAATCAAGATACGTGATCAAGATACGTGTTTCCATCACACGTCCCATTGAAAGGGGGAATTGTCATCTTGACATTACGGAGGTCGTCGTTGTCCCTACGACGATTAGGTCATTTAAGTCAAAATATAGCAGAATTTAATTCAAATATAGCAGAATTGTTAATATAATGTTTAGCTCCAATTTGCTACTTTTGCCAATTTCTTGTTAACCAATTTAATGCATTCACTTAACAGCATATATTAGGTAAATTTATGAACTAAAACATGTTTTAGCAATATTTAGCAAAAATAATAGACAAATTCGAGCTTAACAAACGAGACAAAACCGATGCGATAATTTCAACAATAATCCTATTTTCGATAGTAATACTTCCAAGCCGAATTGAAGCACCAAAATTTCCAGAATTTTAATATAGTAATTGGACAATAATTAAGTGCTAAAACAAGGTTAAAATTCTAACAAGAAATGCTAACAAAAATCGAGACTAAAGGAGCAATAAACCGAGGAAAATATAGTGAAAACCGTGAAGATTATGCAACAAATATAACCCGGTTTAGCAATTTTCTTTAGGCCGATTTCATGCTTGCTTTTCTACCAAATTTTCGACAGAGTTTCGGCTTAGATCTAAAGAAAAATAAGGACTCAAAATAAAGCAAAAACAAGGTAGAAACCGTGGCACACAAAGGAGAAGAAACCGAGAAAATAAAGGAATGAAACTAAGAGATTTGGGGCTTTACCTTGTGCGTTTTCTCGTAGGATTGTTCACCATATTTTGTCCACATTAGAACAAGCATTAATATAGTAAAATAATGGTAGCAAAAATAAAAGTTGGATTAGCACAAGTTAGCTCAAAGTTAGCACCAAATATATAAGAAATAATGCGAGAAACAAATCGAGCGCTATCCCGGTTTTTGTGTATAGCTTTTGGCGATTGCCAAATGCATCAAAAACACATCAAGGGAAGCCTATCGCTCTGATACCACTTGACACGGGGGCCCCTAGAAAGGGGGGCCCGTGTACGACCCACGAATATGCTAGGTTGGTGCTTGGTTGGGTGCTAGTGAACAATATTTGAATATTGAAATAAAATACTAAACTAAAGGTAAGAAATAAAGAAGGCAAATGTTAAGATGATGGCCGAGATTATAGGTTAGTAGAGAGAAGCAAAATTACAAGAAAATAAAGAGAATAAGATGACAATATATGTTAGAAATGACAAGGAAATATAAAGCAATGGAAATAAAGAAAAGATAAAAAAATAGAAAGTGAGTGTGTGGATAATGAAAAGCTGAAAAGTAAAGAGTGATTTGTGTGCAAAAGTGATAGCAATAAAAGTAAAGAAAACCCTTGGTGGATCCGAGGAGCGAGCTTACGGTTTAAGCTCCCGGATACACGTTTTCCGTGAAGAAAACGACCACCGTAGGCCGGGGATTTTCGTCCTCGTTTCAACTCCCAAGGGAGAAGATGAGGAAATAATTAAGAGCTAACCTAGCAACCCAAGTTAGGCTAGCAATGGAGGCTAACTTCTCTTGGTTCAAGGAACCAAGGAAAAATCACCAAAGGAATTTGGGAGATTTAGGGAAATAGTAGTATATTGATTTAGCAAAAGTTGTCTACAATCACTAATACCATGCATTTATAGAAGTCCTAGGTGGATTAGGGCCCTTGGATCAAAAAGGATGGATGGCCAAGATCAAGGCAAACAAGCACACATCCTAGGGAGGAGATGAATGCCATGCCTAAATGGATCAATGGAGGGAATCTTGCCACATCATCAATCCATGTTGCCACTAACTTTTGTACTTGCAAAATTATACCTTTTTTTGTGGGCTCTTCTTTGGGCCAAGGCTTCCATTGGGCTCCATTTATTGTAGGGCCTTTTTCTTTGAATATTTTGTTGAACTTCCTCCAACCCAAATCCACCACCATACATCTAGTCCTAACCACACAATCTAATGCATGAAATGTAATTATAAAATCCTTACAATAAAGGCGAATGTATGCCAATGAGTTTTAAAAATTAAAAATTACAAATTAAGGCCCGGGAAGACAAATTCCCATGGGGCTATCAGCAAGCTCCGTGCGAATGCTCCAATGAATGACATGGTAAGGCTTCTCCTCATCCTCCTTAGTCGGCTCCCAAGTGAAGTCCATGAGTGAATCGAAACCTGCAAAAAGAGACAAGTCGTTAGAACATTGAACAGTTAAATTTTGTGCCCGGGTTTGTGATCTAGTAACGAGCCTACGAGGCACGTCACTTCTCTAGATATTATTCCTGTCAAGGATGAAAATCCTGCTCTTCCTAGAGATTGGAAGTATGTCAAAGACCATCCAATAGATGAAATTTTAGGTGATCCTTCTTTAGGAGTTAAGACTAGATCCTCTCTTAGGAATCTATGTGCTAATGTGGCATTTATATCTCAAATAGAGCCTAAGAAGTTTGAAGAGGCCGAGGGTGATGAAAATTGGATTTTAGCTATGCAAGAGGAGCTAAATCAATTTGAAAGGAGCAAGGTATGGGAACTTGTTCCACGGCCTAAGGATCATCCCATCATTGGAACTAAATGGGTCTTCAAGAATAAATTAGATGAAAATGGGATTGTTGTCAGAAATAAGGCTAGACTAGTAGCTAAGGGATACTCTCAAGAAGAGGGTATAGATTTTGAGGAATCTTTTGTTCCTGTTGCTAGATTAGAGTCAATTAGAATGCTCTTAGTTTTTGCTTGCTACAAGAACTTCACACTCTTTCAAATGGATGTAAAGAGTGCATTCTTAAATGGTTTCATCAATGAAGAAGTTTTTGTTGAGCAACCCTTAGGATTTGAAGCTTTCGATAAACCCGACCATATCTAAAAATTAAGGAAAGATCTTTATGGTCTTAAGCAAGCTCCTAGAGCTTGGTATGATAGATTGAAGAATTTTCTTGAGGAAAGGAATTTCAAAAAGGGAAATACTGACTCAACTCTATTTACCATGCAAAAGGATAAAGACATTTTGCTTGTTCAAATTTATGTCGATGACATTATTTTTGGATCAACTAATAATGTCAACATGTGTAATGAATTTTCCTCCCTCATGCAAAGTGAATTTGAGATGAGTATGATGGGGGAGTTAAAATTCTTCTTAGGATTTCAGATTAGTCAATCTCCTGATGGAATTTTCTTTTGTCAAGAAAAGTACATTAAGGAACTTCTTAAGAAATTTGGATTAGAATCTTCTAAGTCTTCAAAGACTCCCATGAGTACCACAACTAAATTGGATAAAGATGAAAAAGGAATTAGTGTTGATATTAAGAAATATCATGGTATGATTGGTTCATTGTTATATCTGACTGCAAGTAGGCCAGATATACTCTTTAGTGTTTGTCTGTGTGCTAGATTCCAAGCTGCCCCTAAAGAATCCCACTTAAATGCAGTCAAGAGAATATTCAAATATTTGAGTGGAACTTATGATCTTGGATTGTGGTATCCTAAAGGTACTTCTTTTGATCTGATTGGATACTCTGATTCTGACTATGCTGGTAGTCTAGTTGATAGGAAAAGCACCAGTGGAACATGTCAGTTCCTTGGTAAATCTCTTGTCTCCTGGTATTTTAAGAAACAGAATTCTGTTGCATTGTCAACTGCTGAGAGTGAATATATTGCTGCAGGCAGTTGTTGTGCACAAATGCTTTGGATGAATTAGACTTTGTAAGATTATAATCTGTTTTATGATAGGATTCCTATTCGGTGTGATAACACCAGTGCTATCAACATTTCTAAAAATCCTATTCAGCATTCTAAAACCAAGCATATAGATGTAAGATATCACTTCATCCGTGATCATGTTCAAAGAGGTGATATATCCTTAGAATTTGTTAATTCTGTAGATCAATTGGCCGATATATTTACAAAACCGTTGGATGAAAAGACCTTCAATAATATAAGAATAAGATTAGGTCTCATTCGGCTTGAGAAAAGCTAAATTTCCTCTGTTAGAGAATTTTGAGTGATGGAGCTGTTTTTGTTTAGATAGCATCGATAGATGCATACTTACCGATAGGCATCGGATGATGTATTCTTAATCTGCCGACACGTGTGACCCATCGGGCTGATCGGTTTTACACGTGTGACTTCCTCTCGTCGGGCGATGCCCTATTCCATTTAAACTCTATTTCTTCTCCGAGACGCTTCATCTTTCGCGCCCTTTCAGAAAACCTCTGCTTCCAAACCTCTTTCTCTCTAGGTTTTTCCTTCTTCGAATCGCTCCAATGGCTTCATCGTCTTTCGCTGTTCCTAAACCAGCCAAGAAGAAGGCCAAAATATCAGCTCGTCCTCCACGAGAGATTCCTCGTGCAAAAGAGTGGTCATCTCTCTTCTTTCTCTCTCAAGCTACTGAGTTAAGGTACCATGACGACTTTAAGTACAAATCTTTAATTCCCAGTCGAGGTATTTACTTTGATGACTTAGCTAGAATGGATATTATAGAACCCTTGAAGGATCTCGGGTTATTAGGACTTTTTGATGTAGAATCATACTATTACCCAGAAGCCATCAGAATGTTTTATGCCAATCTGAGTTTTACCTCTGATCTCTCTACTATAAAGAGCTATGTGTATAACAAGCACATAGAGATTACTCCACAGTTCATTAATGCCCTTCTGAAGGTCTCCCATTTAGATAGCTGCCCCTATAAGTATGTGTCCGGCACTGAGCCACCTTTCTTTGGAACCTCTGACGGTCAAAGTTTTCTACAGATTATAGCTCTTGACCTAAATCATTCCACTGATCATCTTAAGGGCAAACACCTGACCGCAAAGGCCTGGTTATTTCATCAGATGATAGGGTACAATATTGTCACTAAGGGTGGTCACCATGACGAAGTGAGTGCAATGGAGCTTTTTGTTCTGTTTGCACTTTACTACAAGGCCCCCTTCAATCTTGGATATGTTGTTGTTCGAAGGATGATTCAGGCAGTGTCATCCAGGGCTACCTCTTTACCTTACAATCTGCTTCTCATGAAGATATTTATGCAGCTTGAGGTTGTCTTTCCAGAGGATGAAGACCCCTTCCGTCTTCAACCTTCAAGTTACTATTCCCAAACCACCCTGAAAAAAATGGGAATAAAGAGAACAAGAACAGGGGAGTTTGTTTTGGATGTTTCTAAGAGAAATACTGCTAAGGCAGCAGTTGCCAAAAAGGGGAAGAGAAAACTTATCCTGCCAGAGGAGTCCACTGCTGATGGAGGGGATGACTCTGAGATACCTGCATTTGATAATTCCCCTTCTCAATCTCAGGCTTCTAGCTTCCAACTTCCTCCTCTAGTGTGAAGGCGTCCTGCCCCTTCCTCAAGAGCACATGTTTCAGAGGCAATCTCTGCTCCCTCATCTGTGCCCCTTTCCATTCCAGAGAATTCTCCATCTCCTCCACCTGCACTTCTTCTACCGGCTCTGCTTCCTCCAGCTCCTCCATCTCCAGTCCAACAGGCTATACCTCCTTCATCTCCAGTCCAACAGGCTATACCTCCTCCCTCTCAAGTCCAACAAGCTCTACCTCCTCCCTCCACAGTCCATCATGCTCCTCCAGTCCTAACAGCCCCACATGTCCCAGTCTCCTCACCAATTCCATCAGTTACTCCTGCAACTCCAAAGACATATCAAAGGAGATTTTTCATAAGTGAGGAACAATACTCTGAACTGAAGACTTCCATTGCCAGCCTTGGCACTGCACTCACTTCCATTCAAAGTCAGCTTGATAAGACCCAAAAGGAAATAGGAATCGCCTTAGACACCGGTCTTGGTTTGCTGTCTCAGAAAGTGGATGCTGATAGGTGCATGGTTGTCAGGGAACTTGAGTCTCTCCGATCTTCAGTTGACGCTTTGAATCCTGAACCTGAACCCGAACCATCTAGTTCTGTCAGTATTCCAGAAGCTTGCTTTGAAGATCTTTTTCTTCCCTTTCCAGGCCTGCAGTTGCTGATGGAGTTCAAGGCTTGCATCTGCCGATGGAGTTCAAGGCTTGCATCTGCCGATGGAGTTCAAGGCTTGCATCTGCCGATGGAGTTCAAGGCTTGCATCTGCCGATGGAGTTCAAGGCTTGCATCTGCCGATGGAGTTCAAGGCTTGCATCTGCCGATGGAGTTCAAGGCTTGCATCTGCCGATGGAGTTCAAGGCTTGCATCTGCCGATGGAGTTCAAGGCTTGCATCTGCCGATGGAGTTCAAGGCTTGCATCTGCCGATGGAGTTCAAGGCTTGCATCTGCCGATGGAGTTCAAGGCTTGCATCTGCCGATGGAGTTCAAGGCTTGCATCTGCCGATGGAGTTCAAGGCTTGCATCTGCCGATGGAGTTCAAGGCTTGCATCTGCCGATGGAGTTCAAGGCTTGCATCTGCCGATGGAGTTCAAGGCTTGCATCTGCCGATGGAGTTCAAGGCTTGCATCTGCCGATGGAGTTCAAGGCTTGCATCTGCCGATGGAGTTCAAGGCTTGCATCTGCCGATGGAGTTCAAGGCTTGCATCTGCCGATGGAGTTCAAGGCTTGCATCTGCCGATGGAGTTCAAGGCTTGCATCTGCCGATGGAGTTCAAGGCTTGCATCTGCCGATGGAGTTCAAGGCTTGCATCTGCCGATGGAGTTCAAGGCTTGCATCTGCCGATGGAGTTCAAGGCTTGCATCTGCCGATGGAGTTCAAGGCTTGCATCTGCCGATGGAGTTCAAGGCTTGCATCTGCCGATGGAGTTCAAGGCTTGCATCTGCCGATGGAGTTCAAGGCTTGCATCTGCCGATGGAGTTCAAGGCTTGCATCTGCCGATGGAGTTCAAGGCTTGCATCTGCCGATGGAGTTCAAGGCTTGCATCTGCCGATGGAGTTCAAGGCTTGCATCTGCCGATGGAGTTCAAGGCTTGCATCTGCCGATGGAGTTCAAGGCTTGCATCTGCCGATGGAGTTCAAGGCTTGCATCTGCCGATGGAGTTCAAGGCTTGCATCTGCCGATGGAGTTCAAGGCTTGCATCTGCCGATGGAGTTCAAGGCTTGCATCTGCCGATGGAGTTCAAGGCTTGCATCTGCCGATGGAGTTCAAGGCTTGCATCTGCCGATGGAGTTCAAGGCTTGCATCTGCCGATGGAGTTCAAGGCTTGCATCTGCCGATGGAGTTCAAGGCTTGCATCTGCCGATGGAGTTCAAGGCTTGCATCTGCCGATGGAGTTCAAGGCTTGCATCTGCCGATGGAGTTCAAGGCTTGCATCTGCCGATGGAGTTCAAGGCTTGCATCTGCCGATGGAGTTCAAGGCTTGCATCTGCCGATGGAGTTCAAGGCTTGCATCTGCCGATGGAGTTCAAGGCTTGCATCTGCCGATGGAGTTCAAGGCTTGCATCTGCCGATGGAGTTCAAGGCTTGCATCTGCCGATGGAGTTCAAGGCTTGCATCTGCCGATGGAGTTCAAGGCTTGCATCTGCCGATGGAGTTCAAGGCTTGCATCTGCCGATGGAGTTCAAGGCTTGCATCTGCCGATGGAGTTCAAGGCTTGCATCTGCCGATGGAGTTCAAGGCTTGCATCTGCCGATGGAGTTCAAGGCTTGCATCTGCCGATGGAGTTCAAGGCTTGCATCTGCCGATGGAGTTCAAGGCTTGCATCTGCCGATGGAGTTCAAGGCTTGCATCTGCCGATGGAGTTCAAGGCTTGCATCTGCCGATGGAGTTCAAGGCTTGCATCTGCCGATGGAGTTCAAGGCTTGCATCTGCCGATGGAGTTCAAGGCTTGCATCTGCCGATGGAGTTCAAGGCTTGCATCTGCCGATGGAGTTCAAGGCTTGCATCTGCCGATGGAGTTCAAGGCTTGCATCTGCCGATGGAGTTCAAGGCTTGCATCTGCCGATGGAGTTCAAGGCTTGCATCTGCCGATGGAGTTCAAGGCTTGCATCTGCCGATGGAGTTCAAGGCTTGCATCTGCCGATGGAGTTCAAGGCTTGCATCTGCCGATGGAGTTCAAGGCTTGCATCTGCCGATGGAGTTCAAGGCTTGCATCTGCCGATGGAGTTCAAGGCTTGCATCTGCCGATGGAGTTCAAGGCTTGCATCTGCCGATGGAGTTCAAGGCTTGCATCTGCCGATGGAGTTCAAGGCTTGCATCTGCCGATGGAGTTCAAGGCTTGCATCTGCCGATGGAGTTCAAGGCTTGCATCTGCCGATGGAGTTCAAGGCTTGCATCTGCCGATGGAGTTCAAGGCTTGCATCTGCCGATGGAGTTCAAGGCTTGCATCTGCCGATGGAGTTCAAGGCTTGCATCTGCCGATGGAGTTCAAGGCTTGCATCTGCCGATGGAGTTCAAGGCTTGCATCTGCCGATGGAGTTCAAGGCTTGCATCTGCCGATGGAGTTCAAGGCTTGCATCTGCCGATGGAGTTCAAGGCTTGCATCTGCCGATGGAGTTCAAGGCTTGCATCTGCCGATGGAGTTCAAGGCTTGCATCTGCCGATGGAGTTCAAGGCTTGCATCTGCCGATGGAGTTCAAGGCTTGCATCTGCCGATGGAGTTCAAGGCTTGCATCTGCCGATGGAGTTCAAGGCTTGCATCTGCCGATGGAGTTCAAGGCTTGCATCTGCCGATGGAGTTCAAGGCTTGCATCTGCCGATGGAGTTCAAGGCTTGCATCTGCCGATGGAGTTCAAGGCTTGCATCTGCCGATGGAGTTCAAGGCTTGCATCTGCCGATGGAGTTCAAGGCTTGCATCTGCCGATGGAGTTCAAGGCTTGCATCTGCCGATGGAGTTCAAGGCTTGCATCTGCCGATGGAGTTCAAGGCTTGCATCTGCCGATGGAGTTCAAGGCTTGCATCTGCCGATGGAGTTCAAGGCTTGCATCTGCCGATGGAGTTCAAGGCTTGCATCTGCCGATGGCGTTTGAAGATACTTCTGCCGATGGCGTTTTCAAGCTGCATCTGCCGATGGCGTTTTCAAGCTGCATCTGCCGATGGAGTTCAAGGCTTGCATCTGCCGATGGCGTTTTCAAGCTGCATCTGCCGATGGAGTTCAAGGCTTGCATCTGCCGATGGAGTTCAAGGCTTGCATCTGCCGATGGAGTTCAAGGCTTGCATCTGCCGATGGAGTTCAAGGCTTGCATCTGCCGATGGAGTTCAAGGCTTGCATCTGCCGATGGAGTTCAAGGCTTGCATCTGCCGATGGAGTTCAAGGCTTGCATCTGCCGATGGAGTTCAAGGCTTGCATCTGCCGATGGCGTTTTCAAGCTGCATCTGCCGATGGAGTTCAAGGCTTGCATCTGCCGATGGAGTTCAAGGCTTGCATCTGCCGATGGAGTTCAAGGCTTGCATCTGCCGATGGAGTTCAAGGCTTGCATCTGCCGATGGCGTTTTCAAGCTGCATCTGCCGATGGAGTTCAAGGCTTGCATCTGCCGATGGCGTTTTCAAGCTGCATCTGCCGATGGAGTTCAAGGCTTGCATCTGCCGATGGCGTTTGAAGATACTTCTGCCGATGGCGTTTGAAGATACTTCTGCCGATGGCGTTTTCAAGCTGCATCTGCCGATGGAGTTCAAGGCTTGCATCTGCCGATGGAGTTCAAGGCTTGCATCTGCCGATGGAGTTCAAGGCTTGCATCTGCCGATGGAGTTCAAGGCTTGCATCTGCCGATGGCGTTTTCAAGCTGCATCTGCCGATGGAGTTCAAGGCTTGCATCTGCCGATGGAGTTCAAGGCTTGCATCTGCCGATGGAGTTCAAGGCTTGCATCTGCCGATGGAGTTCAAGGCTTGCATCTGCCGATGGAGTTCAAGGCTTGCATCTGCCGATGGAGTTCAAGGCCTGCATCTGCCGATGGCGTTTTCAAGCTGCATCTGCCGATGGCGTTTGAAGATACTTCTGCCGATGGCGTTTGAAGATACTTCTGCCGATGGCGTTTTCAAGCTGCATCTGCCGATGGCGTTTGAAGATACATCTGCCGATGGCGTTTTCAAATTGCTTCTGCCGATGACATTTGAAGCTACTCCTACCGATGGGGGTTCAGCGCTTAAAATATTACTCCTGTCGATACATGTTCAAGCGTTGAAGTGTTGTATCATCCGATGGCTTTTCAAGTTGCATCCACCGATGACGTTCCGATTTTTTAAAGCTGCTTCCACCGGTGATCTTCCGCCAAATTTGAATATAACCGCGAAGCTACAATGACGTCGTTTTCAGCATTAACTCCAGAACTTTAATGGCGACGACGAACAGTAATTTCAGATGCAACGGGTATCTGCTTCAGTACGGATGCTTCCCAACGGTAACATTTTTCCATTTGAAGAATGAAGCATTCAACTCTGTGAAGCAGAAATCAGATAGGGTATTTAAGCCGAGGTTAGAGCACGAAGAAACAACTTTTGCTAATTTTATTTTTGAGCCCTAACCTGCGAGATTTAGCATACTCTGTATTACTCTTCTACTCCTCTCGAACCTAAACTTGAGATTTAATCTTTGAGGGAGTTTAGATTGTATTGATTGTTGCAAACTCAAAATCTGTATAAGGCAGTGGATTGACGCCCTTCAAGTTCAATCCAGATCTATAAAAGGCAGTTGATCGAAGCCCGAAATTCCGATCTGTTTATTCTCGAGAGGAGAAGGTTAAGGATCTTCAAGGGGGAGCCTTGAAGCGTGGATGTAGGCAGGTTTTGGCCGAACCACGTAAAAACTCTTGTGTTGGTTTTTCTCTATCTCTCTCTGTTATTTTTATTACTGTGTTTGCTTGCTGATTAATTTAAGAAATTTTTAAAAGGTCTAATTCATCCCCCTCTTAGACAATCTCGTTCCTACACTTTCTACTCATAAATCTCATCAAACACTCAATAAATCCAAAAAAGAAAGGAGAAGGGGCGAGGGTAACTTGTCTTCCAAATGGGAGTCTTCAGCTAAGCTTTTGCCCTTTAATAATGTGTAAAAAGAGAGGTGTAGACAAGGTTTCGATGACTAAAACCATTGAGTCATTGCTGCTATTCTCGTGGCTTAACCCTCAAACTAACAACTCACTATTTTAATCATTATATTTATGAAGTAAATCGTACAATTTGAGACATTACCAGCTAGACATTTAGTGACCTATCAACTTCCCCTGTCACCCTCTAATTAAAGTAAGAACGCCTGCACGAGCATTTTTCCTCAAAGTTTACTCACACCCCGGGTGCCCACTCGTGAGAGGGTGTTCATAGTCTGGCTCCTGCACAACCTGGACGTCCGCTCATACCCCAATTTCTTACCATATCCATCCAACTCCTAAAATTTTGTCAACTTTCTTCACTCAAATTCTCAATCATACGTTAGTAACATAAACTTTCGACCAACAATACATTAATAAAGATTCTCACATAACACACTATTAATTTCATGCGATACACATTTTCTCACCTCTCTCACAGATAAAATGAGAGATAATATCACATTTGATTGTATTATTTTATTTTATTTTTATTTTGTTTTAATTGTTAATTACCATTCGGTTAAAGTTATCCATTGCAAAAGGAAATTTCACCCCTCAAACAATGGATAATTAAAATAACCTTGTTCATCTAACAATGATCTAAATTTATTAACTAAATTAATTTGTGCTACGAGTCATTTGCTTATTGGTGAAAACATTTATTTGCCCCAGTAAGTAAATTATGTTACCACGTGTTACGATAACCTATTTCTTGCTTCTCAAGTTTAACACTAACAACTCACTTTCTGTTATCCAAAGTCAAAAGTCACGTTTTTTTAATCTCAGATTACATGTTAACTTAGAATTGAGATTGTGGTATCAAATTAAACTATTAGTGATTAAAAAGCTCTATTAGTTTGCAATCACAAATATTTATTTTCTCTTTTAATTAGATAAATCAAGTCTCATATGGAACTCGAAAAAAAAAGGTGAGAGAGTGCAAACTAATTTGTCGATGCAGTTCGACCAAACTTATCTACGTTTGCACTTCAAGGCTCATTCTTAAAGATTTTGTAACGCCCTCAAACCTGCCTCGACTCGGTGCGCTACTTTGCTCACTAACCCCAAGTTTAAAACGTAATTTAAAATAATTTTCGATAAAATTTCGACTCGATTTTTGGAATTTTTGAACCCTCAAAATTTGTTAGAAAACGTGCCCAAAATACAGGCAAAACGTGTTGAAAAAAATTGGGTTAAAACATAGTAGAAATAAGAAAAATAAAAAAAATTTTAAACTTGCATGATGGGCGGCGCGCGTTAGTGCCGATCGATCGGCACCCTCTCGGGTGCGCGATCGACATCTGCCAATTGATCGGCTCACAGTGCCGATCGACATCTGCCGATCGATCGGCGCTGGGCGCTGCGCGCGCCCAGCCCGCGCCCTACGCGCTCCTCCAGCACCCTGCGCGCGCCTACCCTCGGCCACCAGTGAACTTCTCCCTCTTTTCTCCATTTTTCTTCAAACCACTCACCCCCAAATCACCCAAAATTTATTCCAAACTTTCCCGACATCCCCGACTCCTTGACACGTAAATTTCTCAAAAAATCGACTCCGAAACGTCAGCGAAAACGTGAAAACGAGTGAAAACTGACGTTGTTTATTATACTAAAAATTGAGCAGCATGACGTTTAATTTTTATAACCCCAAAATATCAAAACAAATATCTATACAATAACTTCCAAAATCATCAACCAAAAGAGTTATAAAACTCCTATCATTTCTGTAACACTCGGCTTTACGGGATATTAATATTTTAATATAAATGATATTTTTGTAAAAATGTCAAATCAAACCCGTTTTACGAAAAGAAAGCGTTATTAGAATCCTAATTATTAATATGGATTTTAAGAGAATTATGAGAATTTTCGGAGTTGTGAAGTTAAATTACGAGAATTACGTTTCTCGTAATATAAAGGACGTTTTAGTAAAAATAGTAAACGAGGTCCGATTTGCAAACGGACTGTTTTATTAAGACCCTAATAATAAGTTTGAATTATTGGTGAAATAAGAAAGCTTGGAGAAACCGAATCGTTAGACAATTAACGAAACAAAGGACGAATTAAATAGAAAATCAAAGGAAGGGCAAAACGGTCATTTGACAAGTCAAAATTTATCAAAAATCACATTTTCTCTTCTTCCTCCAGCATTTCACAATTTCTTCTTTCTCTCCCCTGCGTTCTCCGGCGATTCCCTCACGGCGTTCCACTTCCGATGTCGATTCCTCCTCCGTTCGTCTTCCGTTCTTCACGTTTCCTTCTCCAATCGCAACCTAGGTATGAATCAATGGTTTTAGAGCGTTATATTTCGGTTTTCATGAAGTTTAACGGTTAGGGTTCCGTTTATGGTTTTGTTAGGTTTTCGTAAAATAGTCGAATTTTGTTAGAAACGGTTAGGTAATACCGTATTTGTGGTTAATGGACGTGATTAGTTGATTTATGGATGATTGTTGGAAATTTGGTTGGATAAAGCTTAAGGAAACTCCATTAATGGAGGTTTGTAGTTTGCGAGCGCAAATTGCTCGACGAAATCCCCGAATGAGCTTAATTAGAGTTTTAGGAAAATTTTCTTTAGCTAGGAGTTTCGTAGACTTCAGAATTCAATCTCCTAGGACCGATTTTAATAATGATTATTGAGGATTGGCCTAGGTGAACAAAGCTCGTGGACAGAGCTCGGCTTTCTACGGATGACAGGTAAGTTCTCGTGACTTACTGTGGCCGATTTGCCTACACCATATGTCAGTTTTGTTGATTGAGGATTATTTGGTGATATTTATGTTTATATGCTTTGGTTGGGTAGTTAGGTTTAGTTGTTTTATAGGTTATGCTTTTGTGAGGTTTTGATGGTATACTCGTGCTTTATGTTTATGTTATGCGTTAAATTGCTCATGCATCAGTGTTTTACGAAACGTCATGAAAAAAATGAATTTATGCATGAAGTTCATGAAAGAAAGTGAAATGATATGAGACGACCTAAATGACATGAAATGATATGAGACGACCTAAATGAACTGAAAATGAGACGACTGAAATGAGACGACTAAGACGACTGAAATGAGACAACTAAGACAACTGAAATGAGACGACTGAAAATGAGACGACTGAAATGTGACGATTAACACGAACTGATAAATGAAATGAATGCACGAAAGTTATGAAATTGCATATACATGTTCATGCATTGTCATTTACGTAGAATTTACTGAGATTTATTCTCATAGGTGTCTCTATGGTGTAGGTGAACCCGAAATAAGTGAGGAAGACGTTCCTCCGTTAGATGATCACGCTGGTTGAAGAAGGATGCCCGTGGGAGTGCGCTGGCGCAGTTGGTGCGATTTTGACCCATAGGGATGTAAGTAAACGTTTTGAGAGTTGGATAGATAGAAACGTAGGAAGATTGTAAAGATAGAACATATTAGGATGTTTGGTTCTGACTAGTTGATAGATAAATGTTTTGATGATTTTAAAGTCTTAATGGAACTGTTGGGTTTTTGAACTTCGTAGAGATTTTGTACAGTTTTCGAATGTATCCACGCAGTTCGTTTTCGTGAAAATGTATTTCGTGTTAAATACGTCTTGAGTAGGTATGGTTGGCATTATGAAATTATGAAGAATGTTAGGTTGTATGATGTTGAAGTTGTATAGTGTAACGCCCCGAGTTTTCTGAACTCGGTTTGTTACTCATAAACCCTTACATAACTAAGAAAATTTCGGACCAAATTTAAAACTTGCAGCGGAAAATCTTTGAACAAAGCAAGGTCAAGAAAAATTGTAAAATAGTGTTTGATTAATCAATCAGAATATTAAAGAAATGATTCAGCCGGAAGGGATGAAGACTTCTACTACATCATCCGATTGGTTTAATACACGACATCCACCGGTCACTAAACGACAAAACTTCTACTACATCATCCGATTGGTTTAATACACGACATCCACCGGTCACTAAACGACAAAACTTCTACTACATCATCCGATTGGTTTAATACACGACATCCACCGGTCACTAAACGACAAAACTTCTACTACATCATCCGATTGGTTTAATACACGACATCCACCGGTCACTAAACGACAAAACTTCTACTACATCATCCGATTGGTTTAATACACGACATCCACCGGTCACTAAACGACAAAACTTCTACTACATCATCCGATTGGTTTAATACACGACATCCACCGGTCACTAAACGACAAAACTTCTACTACATCATCCGATTGGTTTAATACACGACATCCACCGGTCACTAAACGACAAAACTTCTACTACATCATCCGATTGGTTTAATACACGACATCCACCGGTCACTAAACGACAAAACTTCTACTACATCATCCGATTGGTTTAATACACGACATCCACCGGTCACTAAACGACAAAACTTCTACTACATCATCCGATTGGTTTAATACACGACATCCACCGGTCACTAAACGACAAAACTTCTACTACATCATCCGATTGGTTTAATACACGACATCCACCGGTCACTAAACGACAAAACTTCTACTACATCATCCGATTGGTTTAATACACGACATCCACCGGTCACTAAACGACAAAACTTCTACTACATCATCCGATTGGTTTAATACACGACATCCACCGGTCACTAAACGACAAAACTTCTACTACATCATCCGATTGGTTTAATACACGACATCCACCGGTCACTAAACGACAAAACTTCTACTACATCATCCGATTGGTTTAATACACGACATCCACCGGTCACTAAACGACAAAACTTCTACTACATCATCCGATTGGTTTAATACACGACATCCACCGGTCACTAAACGACAAAACTTCTACTACATCATCCGATTGGTTTAATACACGACATCCACCGGTCACTAAACGACAAAACTTCTACTACATCATCCGATTGGTTTAATACACGACATCCACCGGTCACTAAACGACAAAACTTCTACTACATCATCCGATTGGTTTAATACACGACATCCACCGGTCACTAAACGACAAAACTTCTACTACATCATCCGATTGGTTTAATACACGACATCCACCGGTCACTAAACGACAAAACTTCTACTACATCATCCGATTGGTTTAATACACGACATCCACCGGTCACTAAACGACAAAACTTCTACTACATCATCCGATTGGTTTAATACACGACATCCACCGGTCACTAAACGACAAAACTTCTACTACATCATCCGATTGGTTTAATACACGACATCCACCGGTCACTAAACGACAAAACTTCTACTACATCATCCGATTGGTTTAATACACGACATCCACCGGTCACTAAACGACAAAACTTCTACTACATCATCCGATTGGTTTAATACACGACATCCACCGGTCACTAAACGACAAAACTTCTACTACATCATCCGATTGGTTTAATACACGACATCCACCGGTCACTAAACGACAAAACTTCTACTACATCATCCGATTGGTTTAATACACGACATCCACCGGTCACTAAACGACAAAACTTCTACTACATCATCCGATTGGTTTAATACACGACATCCACCGGTCACTAAACGACAAAACTTCTACTACATCATCCGATTGGTTTAATACACGACATCCACCGGTCACTAAACGACAAAACTTCTACTACATCATCCGATTGGTTTAATACACGACATCCACCGGTCACTAAACGACAAAACTTCTACTACATCATCCGATTGGTTTAATACACGACATCCACCGGTCACTAAACGACAAAACTTCTACTACATCATCCGATTGGTTTAATACACGACATCCACCGGTCACTAAACGACAAAACTTCTACTACATCATCCGATTGGTTTAATACACGACATCCACCGGTCACTAAACGACAAAACTTCTACTACATCATCCGATTGGTTTAATACACGACATCCACCGGTCACTAAACGACAAAACTTCTACTACATCATCCGATTGGTTTAATACACGACATCCACCGGTCACTAAACGACAAAACTTCTACTACATCATCCGATTGGTTTAATACACGACATCCACCGGTCACTAAACGACAAAACTTCTACTACATCATCCGATTGGTTTAATACACGACATCCACCGGTCACTAAACGACAAAACTTCTACTACATCATCCGATTGGTTTAATACACGACATCCACCGGTCACTAAACGACAAAACTTCTACTACATCATCCGATTGGTTTAATACACGACATCCACCGGTCACTAAACGACAAAACTTCTACTACATCATCCGATTGGTTTAATACACGACATCCACCGGTCACTAAACGACAAAACTTCTACTACATCATCCGATTGGTTTAATACACGACATCCACCGGTCACTAAACGACAAAACTTCTACTACATCATCCGATTGGTTTAATACACGACATCCACCGGTCACTAAACGACAAAACTTCTACTACATCATCCGATTGGTTTAATACACGACATCCACCGGTCACTAAACGACAAAACTTCTACTACATCATCCGATTGGTTTAATACACGACATCCACCGGTCACTAAACGACAAAACTTCTACTACATCATCCGATTGGTTTAATACACGACATCCACCGGTCACTAAACGACAAAACTTCTACTACATCATCCGATTGGTTTAATACACGACATCCACCGGTCACTAAACGACAAAACTTCTACTACATCATCCGATTGGTTTAATACACGACATCCACGGTCACTAAACGACAAAACTTCTACTACATCATCCGATTGGTTTAATACACGACATCCACCGGTCACTAAACGACAAAACTTCTACTACATCATCCGATTGGTTTAATACACGACATCCACCGGTCACTAAACGACAAAACTTCTACTACATCATCCGATTGGTTTAATACACGACATCCACCGGTCACTAAACGACAAAACTTCTACTACATCATCCGATTGGTTTAATACACGACATCCACCGGTCACTAAACGACAAAACTTCTACTACATCATCCGATTGGTTTAATACACGACATCCACCGGTCACTAAACGACAAAACTTCTACACACATCAATCCCCGGATGATTCAATCTGCCAACATCCTCGGTGAACACACACAACATCCACCGGTTTGAACTTTTCAGTCACCGATGATTAACCCAAACACATTCAACACCTATCCTGACCCTAAGTAAACTTCAGAAATCATAACAAATATACCATTTGAAACCATATATAAAAAATATATTCTTATTCTAGTAAATATCCATAAGGCTTGCCAATTTGTAACAAAACAAATCAAATTCTTCACACCAGAAGGAACTCCATCTTCTAATCCCTCAACCATTACTACTACCAAATTCTTTGCACTCTTAACAGGACATTAGGAAATAGGGCTCCACATACAGACAAATGTTTAAACCGCCTCATCAAATACCAAAACCGTTGCACTGAACATGCTTTAGCAACTTCACTATTCTCAGCAATTTCAGAAAATTCTTCAGTAGTTACCTTAACACCTACATAACAAAACTCATTTATTAGCCTAATGCTAAGCAAGTAAAGCAATAATGAAATGAAATACTGAAACATAAATCCTAATCATGCAATTTCTACTTTCACATCTCAGTTGCAATTCTGTTCATTCACTGGTATGATCCATCGGTTCCATTGGAAAGTGGATCAATTTTCCCAAAGTCATACATCCTCTTCTCGATTAACGGGCGGATTAGTTCCCTTAACAACTGATCTGATCCCTCCATTCCATTGGGAGTGAGATCGGTTCTCCCAAAGTAATAAATCCTCTACTCGATTAAGGGGCGGATTACTTCCCTTAATAGCTAATTTGTTTCAACCTGTTCATACCTTGCCATAACATTACATATGAAAATCATTTTCGTATTTCTTCGAAAACATGATGCATGACATACAGAAAACACACAAACATGCATAAACCTACTGTTTTGTGATGTAGGCCCGAAGGCACACATAATACTTCACTTACCTGGTTTTTCCCCGATAGATTCCTAGTTAAAAGCTACCTCGAGAGTTGGCTCACCTAAAACATAAGCACAACATTACTTAACTTCATTCTAAACCATTCAGAAATTTTAGGGGAAACTAGTTGGAAGCTCGGTTCCTCGAGCATTCCTGATTCATCACCAAAACTTGAACTCAGCTCACACACGCAGCATACCTAGAACACTCATTCTACCAGAAGCAAATCACCAAATGTATAACCTACATTTATCCTAAACCATCAGCAGAAAGGGCTCAAAGAAGAACTCACCTACGCTGATGAAGAATCAGGTAAGAAATTTGCCAAGAGAGAGTCTGTTGAGCGAGCCGAATACCAAACAAGGAAATGAAACAGTGGTGGCTAAAACCCTTAGCTAGCCGCTTTTAATACTAACCTTTGCAAAATTATGCATTTGCGCTTGACCAACCAACTTTAACCTAATTGATCAACCAATTAAATTCACTTAGTTCCATACAAATAAACCTCAAAAGTGCAGCTATAAGAATATCAAGTTAGACAATTACCGAACGCTACAATCTACCCTCCTTAAAAGAATTTTGTCCTCAAAATTCAGTGCTGAAACAGCTCAGGATAACGGCTCATCATGTCTTGCTGGCTTTCCCAAGTCGCCTCCTCTACATTCTGGTTATGCCATAAGACCTTCACCAGCCGAACTTCCTTGTTATGTAGTACCATCGTTGCATAGTCCAGAATTTCCACTGGTTTCTCTTCATAGGTAAGGGTAGGCTAAACTTCAATATTCTGCTGTTTGACAATATGAGATGGATCTCGTATGCACTTCTTCAACATAGAAACATGGAAAACATTGTGAATTCCCTCCATAGAGTCTGGTAACTGTAATTGATAAGCTGTTCTCCCAATCCTCTTCAAGATTGAGAAAGGCCCAATAAATCTGGGGTTCAACTTTCCTTTCTTCTCAAATCTCACAACTCCTTTGAATGGGGACACCTTGAGGAAAACTTTATCACCTATCACAAACTCCAATTCTCTACGCCTACAATCTGCATAACTTTTCTGTCGACTCTGAGCTGCCAAAATTCTCTGTCGGATGAGGGCAACATTCTCAACAGTTTGTTGCACAATGTCAGGACCAAGCAACTGTGCTTCACCAACTTCATCCTAGTACAAAGGTGATCTGCATTTTTGTCCGTATAATGCCTCGTATAGTGCCATGCCTATTGTTGCCTGAAAACCGTTGTTGTAAGAGAACTCAACCAATGATAAATACTTACTCCAAGAACCTTGAAATTCTAATACACATGCACGAAGCATGTCCTCCAACATTTGGATAGTCCTCTCGGATTGTCCATCTGTTTGAGGGTGAAAAGCTGTACTAAAGTCAAGCTGTGTACCCATAGCCTTATGCAAACTTTTCCAAAACTTAGATGTGAATCTAGAATCTCGGTCTGAAACTATGGTACATGGAACTTCATGCAATCTAATGATCTCTTGCACATATAACTCAGCAAATTGGGCCATCGAGTAAGTCATCTTTATTGGCAGAAAATGAGCTGATTTGGTTAAACGGTCAACTATCACCCAAATTGCATCATGTCCCCTTGTTGTCCTAGGCAATCCTACTACAAAGTCCATTGATATTTGTTCCCATTTTCATTCGGGAACTGGTAATGGTTGTAATGTTCCTGCAGGCCTTTGATGTTCAGCTTTAATCTGTTGACAAATCAAACACGATCCAATGTATTCGGCCACACTTCGTTTTATACTTGGCCACCAATAATGTTGCATGAGGTCTCCGTACATTTTCGTACTTCCAGGATGAACAGAGAGTCTAGAAGAATGTGCCTCGGATAGGATTTCCTTTCTTAGTTCATTATCAATCGGGACAAACCATCTATTCCGAAACTTGAGAATTCCATCGACAGAACAGTTGAAATCCGACTTGTCTGTAGAATCCATGCACAACTTAAACTTATTGCATTCAATGTCATTCATTTGAACTTCTTTAATTCTCTCCAAAATGGTAGGCCTCAAGGTTATGGCCGAAAGCATGGCTGACACACTAGACACAGCTTCCAGGTTAAATCTTTGGAATTCCGTCTCTAAGGCTAATGGTATGTCAAGAATCAATGCAGAGACTGAAGTTGTCACTCTACTCAAGGCATCAGCCACTACATTCGCCTTACCGGGGTGGTATTTAATCTCAAAATCATAGTCCTTGACAAACTCCAACCATCTACGTTGTCTCATGTTAAGCTCTTTCTGTGTGAAAATGTATTTCAGACTTTTATGATCTGAGAATACTTCACAAGTTTGTCCATACAAATAGTGCCTTCAAATCTTCAATGCGAATACTACTGCAGCTAATTCCATATCATGCGTAGGATAGTTCTTCTCATGAGTTTTTAACTGTCGAGAGGCATAAGCTATCACCTTTCCATCTTGCATCAACACACAGCCAAGTCTAACTTTGGATGCATCACAATATATGCTAAACTTTCCATCCTCGACAGAGAGTGTCAAGATTGGAGCATTGGTCAGTTTCTGCTTCAAGGTCTGAAAACTAAACTCACACTCATCCGTCCACACAAATTTTATGTTTTTCCTTGTTAACCGAGTGAGGGGTGTTGCAATCTTCGAGAATCCTTCGATAAACTTCCTGTAATACCCTGCTAAACCCAGGAAACTCCGGATATCAGTAGCATTTTTCGGTTGGGGCCACTCCTGGACTACTTGAACCTTTGCTGGATCGACAGTTAGTCCATCCCTCGAGATAACATGTCCTAAAAAGTGGACTCGGTCTAGCCAAAATGTAACACCCGAAATTTTCCGTACACCCAGTTTATTCCCGTTTACCGCAATTTCCAACTCTACGTGTCATTAAACGGCGAAGTTGTAGTCAGAATCGAGAGCGAAAAAAATTATTATTATTATTATTATTATTATTATTATTATTATTATTATTATTATTATTATTATTATTATTATTATTATTATTATTATTATTATTATTATTATTATTATTATTATTATTATTATTATTATTATTATTATTATTATTATTATTATTATTATTATTATTATTATTATTATTATTATTATTATTATTATTATTATTATTATTATTATTATTATTATTATTATTATTATTATTATTATTATTATTATTATTATTATTATTATTATTATTATTATTATTATTATTATTATTATTATTATTATTATTATTATTATTATTATTATTATTATTATTATTATTATTATTATTATTATTATTATTATTATTATTATTATTATTATTATTATTATTATTATTATTATTATTATTATTATTATTATTATTATTATTATTATTATTATTATTATTATTATTATTATTATTATTATTATTATTATTATTATTATTATTATTATTATTATTGTTAACCGAGTGAGGGTGTTGCAATCTTCGAGAATCCTTCGATAAACTTCCTGTAATACCCTGATAAACCCAGGAAACTCCGGATATCAGTAGCATTTTTCGGTTGGGGCCACTCCTGGACTACTTGAACCTTTGCTGGATCGACAGTTAGTCCATCCCTCGAGATAACATGTCCTAAAAAGTGGACTCGGTCTAGCCAAAATGTAACACCCGAAATTTTCCGTACACCCAGTTTATTCCCGTTTACGCAATTTCCAACTCTACGTGTCATTAAACGGCGAAGTTGTAGTCAGAATCGAGAGCGAAAAATTTACACGGGTAAGAAAGTAATTATTTTTAAGCTGACCCGAATGTTATTATTATTAAATTTTATATAAAACAAAATTTCCTCCCCTGGTTTTCTTCCTCCCACGAAAACTTCCAGAGAAGTTTCCTTCTCCCTCCCTCCCTCTAGTTCTGCACGCCGACGCCACCACTGACGGAGCTCTCTCCTCCGATTTCTGTCGTCCCTTTCCTCTATTTCAACAATTAAGGTGAGTTTGTGTGGGTTGTAAGTTTGGTTTTCAGTTTAGGGTTAGATTCGAGGAGAAATTTGTGGATTGAGATTTAGGGTTATGAGATTTGGATGTATTGTTGGATTTTTTTTTATTTTTGGATGGTCATTGGTAATTGATGGATATTGGTTGATGATTTAAATGTACAAAAACTGGAAAAGGTTAGGGCAGCTTCGGTTTTTGATTTTCTGCTGTTTATTGGGTTAGATTTTTGATAAATGAATAAGTCTATGTTAAACTAGACATTGTAAGGATTCTGTGACATTTTGAATTACTGAATTCGGATATGTGTGCGATTTATGGTGAATTTTCGAAGTTGGACAAAAAGTAATGATTTAAAAACAGAGCAGTTTCGGTTTTAGTTTTCTTCCAGTATATGTGAATGGCTTTTGATAAATGAGTTTCACAATTAGAAAGTAGACATTCTAAGGAGTCCATATCAACTTGAATCACTCGATTTCGTTAAGAATTGATTTAGTTATGAATTTTTGAAGTTGTTGTGCAAAAACTGGAGAATTTCCGCGGTCAGTTCGGTTTTTGGTCTTTCTGTCACGATTCTGTTTTATTTTGGATAAAGGGTTGATTCCATGTTAAAATAGACATAATAAGGTTTCCAAAACATGTTGAATCATTGAAAACGGATAAGAATTGGAGAAGTTATGAATTTTCAAAGTTTAAGTAAAATAGTAAAGCGAAATTTTGGCAGGTCACTGTTCTGATGCATTTTGACCATCCTTCTGATTTTATCTCACAAAACTGTTTTGTGGGTTAAATTAGATACTTTAAGAAAGCCGTGGCCTTTGGAATCAAGCCGTTTCGACATTTGTAGATGAAGTTATAATTTTTCCGAAATTGGTTCATGTTTCGAGCTAGAATCTTAGTTTTTGTGATTAAAGTCAACTGATTTACTTGTGCTGGTTTGAAATGCTTCATTTAAAGTGCCACACATGTTTATGTTCTTGTTGAATTAGATGGCTTGGAATTGTTGATATTTGGTTTTAAAACTAATTGCATTGAGATTGTTTCAATTGGAGATATTGATTTTGAAGTTGATGTGCTTTAGGTTTCAAGTTACAAAAGAGATTCGTCAAGCTAAATTCATTTGCTAAGGACGCGAGGTAAGTCTCTGTGACTTGTTTGACCGTCTTAGCCTACACCATAAGAATTGTGTCGATTTAGGAATTGGAGATGAATTGTGTTCGGATAGACAGCTCGGGTAGTTAGGTTACTTTAAGTTATAGAATGTTTAGTGTTTGTTGATTGTTAATGCTTTATTTTCATTGTTTTGTTATTGTTATTGTATCGAGCATGTCCATGCATTATTTTCTAAGCATGCATGCAAAATGAATTTCAAAGCACTTTTACATGGAAAAAGGTAAACAAAGAAAGTAAATGAATGCCGAGATAGTCACGCCGGGTGCGGTGGTTCAGGCATGGCTGTCGGAGGAAGCATGCTTTCCCCCAGGTTAGATCCGAGGGGCTATCCAATCGCAGGATGTGCCGCTCCTATCTAACGAGAGTGAAGCCCCGGGTGACCCATAGAAACCCAAAGAAAGAAATGAAAAGAAATGAAAAGAATGCATGGTTTGAAAGAGCATAGCATAGCATACATTTGCATTCACTTAGATTTACTAAGCCTCTAGCTCACGTGTTTAATTCTATGGTGTAGGTGATATTGAGATAGGTGAGGAAGACGTCCATCCGCCTGAAGTATGAGCATATTGAATGAGGAGGCCCGTGGGAGTGCGCTAGCATGTCGGTGCGTGATTTTGACCCGTGGGGACGTACATAGGTATTTGGATTATTTTGGATAGAAATTGTTAGAACATTATAGGATGTTGGGATCTGGATAGGTAATAGAAAGTATTTCTGGAAATTGAATGTGTTTTGTAAGGTTTTACTGATTTCAAAAACAGGAGGATATGTTAAACTTTTAAACGGAACCACGCAGTTCATTTTTACGAAATTGGTTATATTTGAGTCGGGAAATGGGTGAGTGATAGTATGTGCGATGTATCTGTGTAAAAGTGTGTTTGTGAAATGTATTGATGTGTGATGAAGGAAGGAGAAAGGGGAGGAGTGTTTGTATTGTGTGTGCGTTGAATTGTGAGTGTGAGATGCAGGGCATGAGGAATCGATGAAAGGAAGAAAGAAGGGAGAGAGGGGGCCTGTGCTCTCTGGAAAATTCCAGAGAGCATGGCGATAGATCGCCACTCTTTGCCTGGCGATCGCCAGTGGCGATCGCTAGGCGATGGTGGAATCGCCTAAAGCGATTGCTCGCCATGAGCAATCGCTGATGGGCGATTGATCGCCCACTTGGGGGCAATCAATAGCCACCTGTTCTGCCAAACGGCAGAACATAAGAAAAAAAGGTTAACTTTAATTTTAAATGATTTCTTTTAATATTTAATTGTTTAATTAATGGTTTTAAGTTTATTTTATATAGTTTTCAAGATAGTTTTCAAACGCCGTTAATAATTTCAATTCCGATTTTAAAAGTTTTATTTCCGCACAAAAGTCAGATTTACAGTTTATACGCATAAAATGAAAAATTTGTAAGGAAAAACTAGGGTACGGGTAAGGGTTCGTTACACAAAACTCACACTTCGAAAATTTGGCATATAATCGGTGCTGCTTTAGTAACTCTAATACTAAGGTTAAGTGCCTTGTATGCTCTTCCCTGGTACGGGAATAGATTAGAATGTCATCAATAAACACTATGACAAACTTATTCAAATACTCATGAAACACCCTATTCATAAGATCCATAAAGGCTGCTGGTGCATTTGTCAATCCAAAGGACATTACTAAGAACTCATAATGTCCATACCTTGTGCGAAAGGCAGTCTTTATAATATCTTCAGATTTGACTTTCAATGGGTAATAACCAGACCTAAGGTCAATTTTAGAGAAAACTTGTGCTCCATTAAGCTGGTCAAATAAATCATCTATCCTCGGTAATGGATATTTGTTCTTGACAGTTAACTTATTCAGTTCCCGATAATCAATACGCATCCTCATTGATCCATCCTTCTTTTTGACAAAAAGAACTGGTGCACCCCACGGTGAAAAGCTCGGGCGTATGAACCCTTTTTCTAAAAGTTCCTCCAATTGTTTCTTTAATTCCTTAAGCTCCGTAGGTGCAAGTCTATAGGGATTCTTAGATATAGGCTCCGCGCCTGGGTAAACATTTACTACAAACTCGATTTCCCTATCAGGCGGCAAGCCAGGAAGGTCATCTAGAAACACTTCTGGGAAATCTTGGACAACTAAGACATTTTGAGGACTTGCTTTTCCTACAAATTATGTGTCTAAAATGCTGGCAAAGAAGCACAAGTACTCTCTGCATGGAGAGGGTCTACAATTGGTAGAAGACATGATAGACATCTCCTTACCCTTCTTCGAAGCTTGGAAAGTATGCTTCAAACCGCCAGGAGGTTGAAAACTAACTAATCAAGTCCTACAATTGATTGTGGCATAATTGTAACGATCCCAGTTGGAGTCGCCACGTAATTCATGACTTTCTTAATCAGTTAATTCTCACTTTCTGCACCTTGTTCATTATTAGTATTTTTTTTTTTTATACTTAGAACTTAAAACTTAACTCGCAGACCACAGATCATCTGACAAACTAAACCATCCAAAACTCCATTCTTTCACTAATCTAACAACTCATTAGTTCACAGAATCGAGCGACTATGCTCGGTTATCAGATCCATGACATAATCAGGCAGAGAAGAAATGCCCTCAGATCACTCGTTGTGATTCTGCTCAGGCTGCATGGGTTTGCATGCAACGACTGATAGGGTACACATCATCCGATCTATCACGTGCACTTCACGTGACTCAATGGACATCGCCCGGTAGAGGTCATCTACCAGTGGACACGTGCATCTCTCGTGACTCATTAAACATCACACGACATTAGAAATACACTACATCGCCCGATCGCTAGACGACAAAATAACGTTTACATCATCCGGTGACCCAAATACACTACATCTACCGGTCACTAGACGACAAAATAACGTTTACATCATCCGGTGACTCAATTACACTACATCTACCGGTAACTAGATGACAAAATAACGTTTACATCATCCGGTGACTCAATTACACTACATCATCCGATGAGTAAAATACTCAACATCATCCGGTGAGTAAAATAATCGACATTCATCCGGTGACGTCAGCCGGAAGGTTCAATCGATCAACTTCTATCATCCAACTCTTGCCGATGATGTCAGCCGGATGATACACTCATCCAGCTCTTATCATTCAGCAGTAAAACACAATAATCATCAAACAACTACAACCAACAGGGGATGTCTCGACTCTCACAACTTTCAACTTGATAGACATAAACCTTAAACGAATAAATGTCATAGACTTGTTCAGGATACGTAAGCGGAAGACTCATATAAAACAGAATATCCTAGGTTCTTACAATCATCCTCAAACTCAGAAGTTGAATCAGACAATTTCAGGTCCAAATTAAAATATGATCCTATCCTACTTAGGCATCAGTTTTCTCATAAGTCTTACTGACATAAAATGAACATAACCATGGGTCATAATCGCCATCCAGCCACAGGATTGCACCCTGAACACCTTTCAGCAACCAAACTCGACATCCTCATTAACTTTGGAATCCTCACCTGATATCTCGTCACCTACATCATAAGATTTAAACTATAAGCCTAATGCTTAGTAAGGAATGCAACTAACATGTATTTGTGAATGCACAGTTGAGAGAAAATCATAATCGTATTCTTTTCATGCTCTTTTCTTGTTCCTTATTCGTATTCTTGTTCATCACTTTCATCATATGGATTAAGGGAGGATTTGTGCCGTGAAAGGGGGATTGATAGTGATTTTGATCATATTCCCTTTCGGGTCATTTTCATGGTCCCTCTTTGGACTGTGGCTTGCGTCAATCCGCCCCAAACCCTCGCTTAATCCGGTTGCATAAGTTTCATTTTCATTCTCATATCTCGTTCATGGGAAATACGTGTTCATAAATCATTTTCATATGCTTGAGAAGTAAATCATGATGCATGACATGAATATTGTTAAATCATCAGACTATGGAAATATCATACTAGACAGTTGACTTCATAGACTCTATCAGAACATCACATAATATGGTTCTCAAACATCCGTAAATTATCCAAGTACAAACCATCTTACTAACTTAAAACAAACATCAAACACATAACTAATTTAGTACCCTTAAGATGTAGGGCCTTAATGGCCGAAAATCTTAATACATTCACTTACCTGGCCTCCTTAGCAAAATCGTGCACTACACTTCAAACCTCTTCACCTGACATCATTTCACATCTCAGAGTCAATATAGATCCTAAATATTCTGAAATCAAAGCTAGAACAGTCCTAACTAAATGTTATCCTAGAATCTGTAATTAAAGTCATTCCCGAATCCCTTAGTCTAGTTCTCTGTGTGCAGTCTGAAATCCTAAAACCGAAACAGCTAGGTTCAACTGGCGATTAATCTGAGTCGGTGTGATAAATGTCTAGAATTGATTCAGAATGACATTGCTAAATCCAGAATATAAATGGTACTAATGTTACTCGGCCATTGGAGAACCAAACTCCAACACAATGCTGGAAACAGAGCCTAACAAATAACTGACAACTACATTGCCTAGCCCATACCTTGAGCGTAGAGTAGCTGAGAAAAGGCAAAGGAATCAGTCGTCGGAGAAAGGATGACTGGCAGGCAGAGAGCAAGAGCTCAGGAGAGAAAAATCGCTGAAGGGAGAATGTCGGCTACAGTAAGGTTTAAGGTTTCCATTTCAAATTTATATCAACTAAGTTCCTCATTAATTACCACACTGCCATCAAACAAATAGAATCCAATAAGCTTTGGCATTAAAATTACCTAAATAAAAGGTCGAGTAAAGAGGTGACCGTTGATTCCGTTAAGAAAATCACCTGGCTGAAAATGTCGGGTGTTACATCCACCCCTCCTTAAACAAAATTTTCGTCCCCGAAAATTGATCAAGTAAAGAGCTCCGGATATTTGTCCAACATATCTTGCCGTCGTTCCATGTGGCTTCTTCAATTCCATGATTTGTCCATAAGACCTTAACCAATGGAATTTCCTTATTCCTCAGAGTTTTTACAGCAGATTCCAAAATTTGCACTGGCTTCTTCTCATACATTAGTGTTGGCTCAATTTCGACATCCACTGACTTAACAACTTGTGTAGGATCCCGTATGCATTTTCTCAACATTGACACATGAAAGACATTGTGAACTTTATCCAGTGATAGGGGCAATTTTAGTCTATAAGTTGTGTTGCCGATCCTCTCCAAGACAAGGAATGTTCCAACAAATCGCGGATTAAGTTTTCCTTTCTTACCAAATCTTAAAACTCCTTTAAATGGTAAACTTAGAAAAACTTCATCTCCAATAGAGAACACTAGGACTCTTCTCCTTTGGTCTGCATAACTTTTTTGTCGGCTTTGTGCAGTAATCATTCTTTTCCTAATAATGACAATCTTGTCTGACATCTGTTGCAAGATCTCTGGACCAAGGAGTTTTGCTTCACTGACCTCATCCCAGTACAAAGGTGACCTGCACTTTCTGCCATAAAGTGCTTCATAAGGTGCCATCCCAATGGTGGACTGGTAACTATTGTTATAAGAAAACTCAATCAAGGATAGGTATCGACTCCATGATGTCTGAAATTCTAACACACAAGCTCTCAACATATCTTCAAGTATCTGAATAGTCCTCTCAGATTGACCATCGGTTTGAGGGTGAAAAGCAGTGCTGAAGGATAACTTTGTTCCTAATGTGCCTTGCAAACTTTGCCAAAATCTTGAGGTGAATCGAGGATCACGATCGGAGACAATAGATAAGGGAATCCCATGCAATCTGATAATTTCTTGAATGTATAGGTTAGCAAGCTAGTCCTTTGAAAGGTCATTCTTATTGGTATAAAGTGTGCTGATTTTGTCATTCTGTCTACCACAACCCAAATAGTATCATGTCCCTTGATTGTCTTTGGTAATCCTACTACAAAATCCATGGCAATGTTTTCCCATTTCCATTTAGGGATCGGTAAGGGTTGAATTGTACCTCCTGGGCGTTGGTGTTCTGCTTTAACTTGCTGGCATATCATGCATGACTCAACAAACTTAGCCACATCTCTCTTTAAATTTGGCCACCAATAATGTAACTTCAAGTCTCGATACATCTTGGTGCTACCAGGATGTACCGAGAAGGGAGACGAGTGAGCCTCGGTCAAGATCAACTTACGTAATGCCTCTTCGCGTGGAATATATCATCGATTCCTAAATTTCAAAATACCATCATTAGAGAGGCTAAACTCAGGGGAGATGTCTTTTAAATTACTCATCATACTATTATTCTCCTTCGAATCCTTTTGCTGTGCCTCTTTGATCCTGTCCAAAATAGTTGGTCAAACAGATAAATCAGTCAGTAAAGCTGACAGCTCGGGAACCATTTCCAATTCGAATTTCTAAACTTCCTTCCTCAAAGGTGCAGACATGGTTGATACTGCGGGCTGCATTGTCAAAGACATTCTGCTTAATGCATCAGCCACAGCATTGGCCTTACCCGAGTGATATTTAATTTCGAAGTCATAATCAACCAAAGGCTTCCACCGGTGACGTCAGCCGGATGAATCACTCATCCAGCCTCTGCCAACCACAACATGACAAATCATTTGCTCACGCCTTCAGGTTAAACAAACTACGTACACGGTCACAAAACGACAAGACTTCTACTACATCATCCGATTGGTTTAATACACGACATCCACCGGTCACTAAACGACAAAACTTCTGCTATATCATCCGATTGGTTTAATATACACGACATCCACCGGTCACTAAATGACAAAACTTCTACTACATCATCCGATTGGTTTAATACACGACATCCACCGGTCACTAAACGACAAAACTTCTACTACATCATCTGATTGGTTTAATACATGACATCCACCGGTCACTAAACGACAAAACTTCTACTACATCATCAGATTGGTTTAATACACGACATCCACCGGTCACTAAACGACAAAACTTCTACTTATATCTTCCGATAGACCAAAAACACACATTTCCTACACACATCATCCGATGACGTCAGCCGGATGATTCAATCCGCCAACATCAATCGGTGAGCAAAACACACAACATCCACCGGTGAATTTCATTCACCGATGATTGAACCCAAAACATTCAAAACCACCTGACCCTAAGTAACTTTAGAAATCCAACAAATAACCATTTGAAACCAATATATAAAAAAATATATTCTTATCCAGTAAAAATTTCAAAGCTTGCAATTTGTAACAAAACCAAATCAAATTCTTCACAGTAGAAGGAACTCAAATATTCTAATCCCTCAACCATTACTACTACCAAATTCTTTGCACTCTCAACAGGATATTAGGAAATTAGGATCCACATACAGACAAATGTTAAACCGCCTCATCAAATACCAAACCGTGGCATGAACATGCTTTGGCAACTTCACCTATTCCTCAGCAATTTCGGAAAATTCTTCAGTAGTTACCTCAGCACCTACATCACAAAACTCATCTATTAGCCTAATGCTAAGTAAATAAAGCAATAATGAAATGAAATATTGAAACATAAATCCTAATCATGCAGTTTCTACTTTCACATCTCAGTTGCAATTCTGTTCATTCAATTATATGATCCCTCGGTTCTATTAGGAAGTGGATCAATTTTCCCAAAGTCATACATCCTCTTCTCAATTAAGCGGCGGTTTAGTTCCCTTAACAGCTTATCTGATCCCTCCATTCCATTAGGAGTCGGATCGGTTCTCCCAAAGTAATAAATCCTGTACTCGATTAAGGGGCGAATTACTTCCCTTAATAGCTAATCTGCTTAAACCTGTTCATACCTTGCCATAACATTACATATAAAAATCATTTTCATATTTCTTCGAAAACATGATGCATGACATACAGAAAACACACAAACATGCATAAAGCTACTGTTTTGTGATGTAGACCCGAAGGCACACACGATACTTGTAACGACCCCAGAGAGATCGTCACATAATCCATATATTTCTTAATCATTTAATTCTTATTACTCACACATTATTCATTATTAGTAATGTATTTTTTTTTTTTTGAAACATAATTTAGCTCAAGATGTCATACGCGATTCACTAGGCCTCATTCGGCAAAGGAAGACATTACACATCTGCCGGCGGGCAGTGCAATGTGTATTGGCTGGTGAAGGGAAACTTAAACCTTTAGACTGCATCTACCAATAGAGGAATAAACCACATCTACCGGTCACTAGACGACAAAACCATGTTTATACCATCCGGTGAAGAAACTCTCTACATCATCCGATGAAATAAGGGGACATCATCCGGTGAACATGTGCTCCTCATGTGAATAATTAAAACATGACCCGGTCACTAAACGACAAGATAACCCTCACATCATCCGGTAACTAGACGACAAACTATACTTACATCTTCCAATAGTTTAAACGCTCTACATCTGTCGATTCGCTAGACGACAAAATAGCACTTTCATCATCCGATGGCTTAAACACTCTACATCTACCGATCGCTAGACGACAAAATAGCACTTTCATCATCCGATGGCTTAAACACTCTACATCTGCCAATCGCTAGACGACAAAATAGACGACACTATACTTACATCTTCCAATAGTTTAAACGCTCTACATCGTCGATTGCTAGACGACAAAATAGCACTTTCATCATCCGATGGCTTAAAACACTCTACATCTACCGATCGCTAGACGCAAAATAGCACTTTCATCATCCGATCCGATGGCTTAAACACTCTACATCTGCCTGATCGCTAGACGACAAAATAGCACTTTCATCATCCGATGGCTTAAACACTCTACATCTACCGATGACGTCAGCCAGATGATGGCCTTATCCAGCTTCTATCACATGGCAGAAAAAACACTAAAATCATCAAACAACCTCATCCAATAGAAAATACCACAACTCACCCGAATCTTAACTTAGTAACTATAAACTTCAATGAGTAAGAATCATAAACTCATCCAAAATACGCATAGCGGAAGGCTTAAGCAAACAAACCATTCGATAATCTTTAAAATCATCATCAGGCTCTTAAGTCTAATCATTCAAATCTAAATCTCATGGTTATAAGAAATTCTATTCTACTTAGACATCTGTTTATCATAAACTTCACTAACATACTATGAGCATAACCAGGGGACTTAATCGCCTGCCCAGCCTTGCACTGTCATACTGAGCATCCTCCAGCAACCAGCTTTAAACATCATCTCTAGACTGAAAATCCTCACATGTTAGCTCTTCACCTACATCATAAGGTTTAACTATAAGCCTAATGCTTAGTAAGGAATGCAACACTAACATGGATGCATGAATGTAAAATTCGGGAAATCACATACTCATAAGTCTCTTTTTCTTTTTCTCGTTCATATCTTTGCTCGTAATCATCATTCATAGTCATGGATCATATTTATCATTCATAATCATTGATCATATTCTTCATTTAAGTTGTGTGGATTAAGAGAGGATTTGTGCCGGTAAAGGGGGTTCGACAGTGAGTTTGATCTTGGTCCCTACTGCGGGTCGTATTCATATGTCCCTCTTTTGGACTGTGACATACGCCGAACCGCCCCCAACCCTCACTTAGTCCACGTTGCATAAGTTTTATCTTCTTACTTTATTCATGAGGAAAACATGCTCTTAAAACATTTTCATATGCATAAAATAGTCATGATGCATGTACATGGAAATTCCTAAATCATCAAGCTACAGACAGAGCACTATCCAACATAAAACCTTACCATTGAACTAATCATCAACATAAATACTAGACAGTAACATAAAGGAACTACTAATCATCGTATGAGTTTCTACCTAATATCCTTTGATGTAGGGTCCTAATGACCGAGAAACCTGTACATTCACTTACCTGGTCTCCTTAGCAATTTGAGCTCCTTTCTCTTCAAACTTCTTCACCTAAAACATTTACATTGCAGTAGTTAAAACAAAATTCTATTAGTTCTAATCACAAATCATCCTAGGATCTAATAGCTATAGTCACTCCCGAATCCTTAGTATAGTTCTCTGTGCAGTTTGAAATCCAAAACCCAAAACAGACAGATTCGATTAGCGATAACTCAGGGTTGGTTGTTTAATGTCCAAAATCGATTCGGAATGACATTACCACTTTCAGATTTTAAAATACCCTTACTAATACTCGGCCATTGAAGAACCCAGAACTTCAACACATAGCAGAAAACAGAGCTTAACGACTAAAAGATAGCTACATTGCCAAACTCGTACCTCAAGCACAAAGTACCCGAGAAGCAGTAAGGAAACCGATCGTCGAAAGAGGGATTTCCAGCTGACAGAGAGCGAGAGCTCAGAAGGGGAAATCGCCGAGAGTAGGAGATGACGGCTACAGTGGTTTAAATGAGGTTTGAATCCTTTCCTTTTTCTTTAAATACTGGTCTCAATCCTCCATTATTATGACTTTGCCACTCAACCTAGTTTAAATCCACATGTAATTAATTAAGCTTGGCATAAAATTCTAAACCGTGAAGATTGAATAATCATAGCCGTTAATTCAGTTAGGAAGTCACCTGGTTGAAGTTGTCGGGTGTTACAATACTTCACTTACCTGGTTTTTCCCTGATAGATTCCTGGTTAAAAGCTACCTCGAGAGTTGGCTCACCTAAAACATAAGCACAATATTACTTAACTTCATTCTAAACCATTCAGAAATTTTAGGGGAAACTAGTTGGAAGCTCGGTTCCTCGAGCATTCCCGATTCATCACCAAAACTTGAACTCAGCTCACACACGCAGCATACCTAGAACACTCATTCTACCAGAAGCAAATCACCAAATGTATAACCTACATTTATCCTAACCCATCAGCAGAAAGGGCTCAAAGAAGAACTCACCTACGCTGATGAAGAATCAGGCAAGAAATTCGCCGAGAGAGAGTCTGTTGAGCGAGCCGAATACCAAACAAGGAAATGAAACAGTGGCAGCTAAAACCCTTAGCTAGCCGCTTTTAATACTAACCTTTGCAAAATTACGAATTTGCCCTTGACCAACCAACTTTAACCTAATTGATCAACCAATTAAATTCACTTAGTTCTATACAAATAAACCTCAAAAGTGCAGCTATAAGAATATCAAGTTAGACAATTACTGAACGCTACATATAGAGTAAATGAAATGAAGTGTATGTGGTATGTAGGAAGAAAGAAGGAAAAGAGGGGGGAAGCGATGCAAGTTCGCTGGAAAATAGATTTCCAGCGGACTTGGCGATCGATCACCTGAGGAAGGGATCGATCGCCACAATGGATCGCTACTCACTAGAAAAAATCCAGGGAGCGTGGCGATCGTTCACCACAGTGAGGGGCGATCATTCACCCCTCCCATTTTTGGTGATGGCGATCGATCGCCAGTTTTGGGCGATTGATCGCCCCTGTTGATTTCAGGACAAAAGTCCCTTCTGTCCCTTGATTGTTGGCCGATGGATTTAATTGCTTTTAATTGTTTTAAACAATTGTTTTAAGTTTTATTTAAGTGTTTTAAAAATAGTTTTCAAACGATTTTAACGATTTAGTCTACGCTTTTAATTCCGCTCAAAAGTCACGAGGGTTACAAGGATAGTAAAAGGATATTATGATAATATATATATATATATATATATATATATATATATATATATATATATATACAGAAAAATTAGGATACGGGTAAGGGTCGCTACAATTTCCACAAACAAACCCAAAATACAAATCCCAAACATCTCCCCGAAGTCCATGGTCGAGATGCTCTAACTAATACCTGCACCGGCATGCCTCGTGCGTCGCCGACTGCTCGTACACCATAGAACACAAAACGTAAGCCTAATACTTAGCAAGTAGGGAGTAATGAATGCAAACACATACAATGCCCACACATCCTAACACATGCAGTTTCTACTCGCTCGGTTGTCTCATGCCATTCTCATTTCACAAATCGTAGACGTACATCTCTCGTATCTCGAGTAGAAACTAGTTCTACTCGAGACACTCAGGTGTACATCTCTCGTAGAATTCCATTATACCCGAGACACATCAGGCGTACATCTCTCGTAGAGACACATAGACGTACATCTCTCGTAGAAATCTGTTCTACTTGAGACACTTAGGCGAACATCTCTCGTAGAATTCCATTCTACTCGAGACACAACAGGCATACTGTAACGACCCTTACCCGTATCCTAATTTTTCGTATAAATTTTTATTTTATTTTTTATTTTTTATTCTTAGAACTTTTAAACCTAACGTTTGAACGGGAATAAAACTTTTAAAATTTGAATCGTTGAAGTCTATGCTTTTAAACTATTTAAACTAGGCTTAGAACAATTTAAATAAACTTAAATCAATGAATTAAACAATTAAAAACCATTAAAATCCATCGGCTGAAGGGAGGAGGGCATAAGGGACATTTGTCCCTAAAATGTGAGGGGCGATCGATCGCCACTATCAAAAGGGAGGGGCGATCGTGATCGCCCCTCTTCATGGCCATCGATCGGCTCGTGATCGATGGCCTGGCGATTGATCGCCCCATTTTGGGCGATCAATCGCCACGCTCTCTAGAAAATCCAGAGAGTGGCGACCACTTGTGGTGATTGATCTCCTCCTTAGGAGATCGATCGCTACGCCCTCTGGAATTCAATTCCAGAGGGCATGCTTATCTTTTCTCTCCTTCCTTCTTTTTCCTTTTCTTCCACTCTTCTCACGCCTAACTCACATACACAAATCCTCCTTCACAAATTCATTCTCTTCATCATTCACTTCTAAACACTTCATAATCCACACTCAATTTCAATCACTCAAAACCGACACAACTCACTTTTAAACATAATAAATTTTCATAATACGAATTTGCGTGGTTCTGTTTAAAAGTTTAACATTTCCTCCTGTTTGAAAATAGCAAAACATTACAAAATCATTTCAATTTTTCCAAAAACACCATACATTATCTATCCAGATCCAAACATCCTAAAATTTTTAACTATACAAATTTCCTATATTCTATCTATCAGTTCCCAAAACGTTACCTACGTCCCCACGGGTCAAAATCACGCTCCGACTACCAGCGCACTACCACGGGCCATCCTCCCTCAACATGTTCATACTTCAGGCAGAGGGACGTCTTCCTCACCTGTCTCAAAATCACCTACACCATAGAATTAAACACGTGAGCTAGAGACTCAGTAAATCTAAGTGAATGCACGTGAATGCTAATTCTATGCATGTACAGTTCATAAATCATGCGTCCTACATTTTCGCTAATCATTTCATTTCATTTACGTCACCGGGGCTTCTCTCTCGCTAGATAGGAGCGGCACATCCGGCGATTGGATAGCCCCTCGTATCTAACCGGGGGGAAAACATGCTTCATCCGAAAGCCATGTCTGAACCACCGCCACCGACGTGACCATCATTACATTCATTACCTTTTCGTTATCATTTTCCTTTTCATTAAAATATGCATAGAAAACTCATTTTCATGCCGTTCGAAAACAATGATGCGTGAACAGATGTTATGCCATGAACGAAATAGAAACAAACAGAACATACAAACAACAAACAAACAATTAACAACCTAACAAAACATAAATCTACCTACCCGTTCTAATTACCCCAAACACTACATATATCCAATTCCTCAATTTAACGTATATTCTTATGGTGTAGGCCAAGACGGCCAAACAAGTCACAGAGACTTACCTCGCGTCCGTTGAAATTCACGCTCCATCCACGAGCGTTGTTCACCTAGGGCAAAACGCAACATTTGTCATTTAAACAAATTCTAAACTATCGAGTTTAGAAAATCACAAACTCCTAGCTAAAGAAAATCTCCTAAACTCTATTCTAACTCATTGAGACATTTTATCAAGCAATTCGCGCTCGTGAATTTCCAAACCTCCATTAATGGAGTATTTAAAACTTCCAATTACCAAACTTCTCAACAACCACTATAAAATCATCCAACGTTCACCAATAATCATAAATACAGCCATTTGAGCCATAAATACAGTTAACCTATCGATTTCAAGCTCTATTTCACGTTTTCAACAAAAACTCCAATGAACCCTAACCGTTTTAAACCCTAGAAATTGATATCTAACGTACCAAAACCATAGACTCATACCTAGAGTCGAGCTTGAAGAAGAAAACGAGAAGAACCGATCGCCGGAGGACAAGATTTTGACGTCGGAGAAGAGAATCGCACAGAGGGAAGGAGAAAATCGTCTGGATTGGGGAAAGAAGGAGAGTTCGCGTGAGTGAGGGAGAGAGAAGAGGAAATTAGTGTTTTTATTAAAATTTGACCTGC
Source organism: Begonia masoniana (assembly GCA_022432975.1). Taxonomy (NCBI): domain Eukaryota; kingdom Viridiplantae; phylum Streptophyta; class Magnoliopsida; order Cucurbitales; family Begoniaceae; genus Begonia; species Begonia masoniana. Next base: position 14,335,379 of record CM039507.1, on the reverse strand, counting down.
GAAATTACTTATTTGTCCCTCCCTTTAATTTCTATTTATTTCGTTAGTTATCTCGTTATTTAACTAACGATTCGTTTTCTCCAAAATTTCATATTTCACCATAAATTTAAATTTATTACTACGGCTTCGTTAAAACTTTCCGTTCGCAAAACGGACTTAATTTGACTTATTTACAAAATACCGTTTATATTGAAATAAAAATCAAATCCCGTAAAGCCGGGTGTTACACGTACATCTCTCGTAGAGACACATAGGCATACATCTCTCGTAGAAATCCATTATACTCGAGACACAACAGTTGCATAACTTACATTCCACACTCACAATTCAAAACATGCTAAAATTCGTATTTTCGTAGTTCGAAACCATGATGCATGTCACACAATGCTCAACATAAAACAACACATAACAAACAAACAATTCCCTACCGTTCCATGGTGTAGACCCGAAGGCAAAACACAAACGTCCTCTACTTACCTAGATTCCCTGTGCGTGCTCGTAATTATTCACTTGGTTAGTCCAATCGTTGACTCGTTAACCTAACATATACCAAAATTCACTTAGAAATTATCTAACATAATCTAAAAGATACCTACTCTATTTCTAACACAAACCACTCTACAACATAAAAACTCAAAATCCCGAAATCCCTCATTTTCGGTGTCTAAACTTCAATCGGTCATAACTCACTCGTTTTTCATCGGATTTTGACGATTCACCCCATTCCATAAACCTCTACATGTCTACTATCCATTTCCACAATTTATAATACAAAATCAAACAAGCTACTCGACCAGATTTCCCAGAACAAAATCGGCCACACATTGTTCCAATTTCTAGTTTTTCAACTAAATCAACTAAAACTCTAATCTATCCTTAAAATCAACCTAAACTATCATATCCAAGGTTTAAACAACCAATTTGACAAGAAAATACAGTCGTGGAAGAAAATTTACGGACCTTTATTTTAGGGTTTCCAAAATCCTTCTAAAAACCCAATAAACCTCACTAAAACATCACACATCTTCACTACTAAGCATTTATAACAAAACTCACTAAACCTTACCTTCAATCCTTGATAAACTTGAAGAAAACTGTGGAGGAGAGCTCTCTAATGGCTGCCTAAAGTTTTCGTGGGAGATGAGGGAAAAGAAGACAACCATTTGTCTTTTACCCCTCCTAAACCCACCTTTTTAAAACCTTTTCATTCACCTTTTTAAAATTTAACCACCAAAAATTAAAATTTATAATTTAAACCCTTCCCCTTACCAACCCTCTCTTCTTCACGTGGACAACATTACTTTACACTAAATTTTCCTTCTCATTATTCTTTTGACTTTTCAAGCACTCACTTTTCTCATTATTCTTTTGGAACTTCCATCTCTTTTTGCTCTTTCTTCTCATTGGCCTTCATAATTATCATGTGTCATGAGAGATCCAATGAGCTTTACCATCTTAAGCACTTTGAGATCCTTTACTTCTTGGATTGCCGTTACTTTGAGTTGTCATGTAGTCATCTTCAAGAAATATAGTGCTTGACGATATAAATATCTTGTTATCACTATAAGACAAACCTACTCTTGTAGACTTCTAGCATTTGAGAACAATACCCAAAAAAATGTAGTCTACTATACGTGGATCTAATTTCTCAATCTTACCTAACCGCACATATGCGAAGCACTTCAATATACAAATGTGTCTCAAGCTAGGTTTGTGACTACTTCACAACTCTAATGATGTCTTAGAAAAGAAAACTCAAATGAGACCATATTCAAAATGTTGGTAGTAGTTTGTATAGTATATTCCAAAATGATTTTGGGAGTGTAGAATAACTCATCATGAATCTAACTATGTTAAGTAGAGTCCTATTTTATTATGAGTAGAAGTGTTGTTAGTTGGGACAAAACATCAAACTTAATTATTTAGTATTTAATTTACTACTCGATATATGATTGATGACACTTGATTTACTTAAGTAATTGGTTTTTAGGGTTCATGAACTTTTCAAAAGCTTTAAACTTTAGCTAAATCAGGTAAAGTACAACCATATCTAGAGTAATGGTCAGCAAAGGTGACGAAGTACACCCATTGCTTATGTGGACGTTAAGACGTACATCTAAATGTATGAGCTCCATTGATTCTTATGTCATATGATAATATGCAAAAAAGGATTTATTAGTCATTTTAACTTATATACAGAATTCACAGATGGATAGAGATTCAAAAGTAATATTTTTTAGATTAATATGGCAATGCATAGGTGCCACATATATGTGTTGTCGTCTCGAGAAATCTTTTATTTTTTGGACCTAGATAATTCAACTTTAAATATCTTAGCTTTGAATATTGGTCTTTGTCACTTGGAGTTAGAGATGTTAAACGAGCGAGTCAAGCCGAGCCGAGTCGAGAAAGATCCGGCTCACCGAGCCTGCCGAGCCAACCGAGCCTAACGAGCATGCCGAGCCTAACGAGCATGCCGAGCCTAACGAGCAGAGCCTAACGAGCAGAGCCTAACGAGCAGAGCCTAACGAGCAGAGCCTAACGAGCAGAGCCTAACGAGCAGAGCCTAACGAGCAGAGCCTAACGAGCAGAGCCTAACGAGCCTGCCGAGCCTAACGAGCAGAGCCTAACGAGCAGAGCCTAACGAGCAGAGCCTAACGAGCAGAGCCTAACGAGCAGAGCCTAACGAGCAGAGCCTAACGAGCAGAGCCTAACGAGCAGAGCCTAACGAGCAGAGCCTAACGAGCAGAGCCTAACGAGCAGAGCCTAACGAGCAGAGCCTAACGAGCAGAGCCTAACGAGCAGAGCCTAACGAGCAGAGCCTAACGAGCAGAGCCTAACGAGCAGAGCCTAACGAGCAGAGCCTAACGAGCAGAGCCTAACGAGCAGAGCCTAACGAGCAGAGCCTAACGAGCAGAGCCTAACGAGCAGAGCCTAACGAGCAGAGCCTAACGAGCAGAGCCTAACGAGCAGAGCCTAACGAGCAGAGCCTAACGAGCAGAGCCTAACGAGCAGAGCCTAACGAGCAGAGCCTAACGAGCAGAGCCTAACGAGCAGAGCCTAACGAGCAGAGCCTAACGAGCAGAGCCTAACGAGCAGAGCCTAACGAGCAGAGCCTAACGAGCAGAGCCTAACGAGCAGAGCCTAACGAGCAGAGCCTAACGAGCAGAGCCTAACGAGCAGAGCCTAACGAGCAGAGCCTAACGAGCAGAGCCTAACGAGCAGAGCCTAACGAGCAGAGCCTAACGAGCAGAGCCTAACGAGCAGAGCCTAACGAGCAGAGCCTAACGAGCAGAGCCTAACGAGCAGAGCCTAACGAGCAGAGCCTAACGAGCAGAGCCTAACGAGCCTGCCGAGCCTAACGAGCAGAGCCTAACGAGCAGAGCCTAACGAGCAGAGCCTAACGAGCAGAGCCTAACGAGCAGAGCCTAACGAGCAGAGCCTAACGACCTGCCGAGCCTAACGAGCCTGCCGAGCCTAACGAGCAGAGCCTAACGAGCCGACCCTAAAAAATTTTCAACCCGAGCCGGCTCGCAAGCCACGAGCCTAACGAGCCGAGCCGAGCCGGCCCAACGAGCGTAACGAGCCAAGCTTAATGAGCCAAGCTTACATAAATAAAACATTAGATTGTATAACTAAAATATATCACAAAATATAATAAAGTCACAAGGCAAACTATAATCACTCAAACTTAAAATAAATATGTCATCAATGCATAAAATAAACTAAAAACGTAGGTGAAAAATAACATAACTCGTGACTGATCAGGCTCATCGTTATCCTCACCCTCTTGTGGAGAGCGATATGACCTCAATAAGTGCTCCGAAAAAATAGGTAAACTTGAGTTCGCTGGATCCGAATGGTCATAATGAACATTTAATGCTCTCACATATCGTGCAAAGAAGTTTGTCTGCTCTACCAAATGATTTTGCATATTCGTCAACCAATGTTCGATGCGAGTGTGATCTCGTGATAATTGTATTTGCTGATCAAAAATATTTTCCAACCTTTGTCTTACATTGTGTTCAACGATCGGGTTTCATTTTCAAAGAAAATAATTATAATTATAACAAATTCGATGGAATATAATATATTTTATTAAAACAATTTAATTGATTTTTCGCATTCAATTTGGATTTTGGACTTATCTTCTGCCTCTGTAACCAATCAAACTCTTTGTCCACGTGTACGGTGATAGTCTGTGTTTCAATTCTTCCCCTGCCAACAGCTCTTTCTGAAATGTCTAAAGAGTATAAGAGTAGAAGAGTGAGAACTGAGAAGCCAACGCATTCTCTGTGGGTGAAGAATGACGAACTACATGATGAACGACGGCTGGGCATGCGGCGACGGAGTGTAACGGAGGTTCAGATCTGACGATCTGTCGGCGATCTCTTCTTCACAGTCGGAGAAAGCAGATTGGCGAACAATGCAAGGTGGAGACTCTAACATTCAGCGATCTGTGAACGGAGGACGACTGTCTTCACCGGAGAAGTTTGAGACGCGATTGGTCAGTGGTCACTGGTCAGCAGCTTCTGCGCAGAAGAACGGCAACAGTTTCTTCTCCCTTCGTCGACGATCTGGCCGGGGGTGGGGCTGGGCTCGGGGGAGGCGGGCTGGGGGTGGGGGGCTGGGGCGGGCCAGGCGAGCTGGCTCGCCGAGCTAACGAGCCGGCCCGTTGACTGGCTCGTTTGGCTCGGTCCCTGGGCAGGCTCGCGAGCCCAAATTCTGAGCTCAGCTCAGCCCGCCTAATGGGACCAACCGAGCGGGCTGGTGGAGTGGACTTCAATATAACTAAAACAAAGGTTTAACCATTATAAGAAGTAATAATTGAATTATTTGAATAGGATCTGTGTAACAGTGTTCAAATAGCCAAAAACTGAAACGAAGTTCCTAATAGACTCCAGTAAAATAAATATTTTCCAAAGATAAATATTTATTATTTTCAAAAATAATTTGTTTTTTTCCACTACTGAAGTTCCAATAAATTCTCTATTGCACACTCTCATAGTGAACTTCGCATTTACTAGTCTCTTATAATCACTAAATATCTATAAAGAACAATAAATTTACCTTTGTTCTTCTATTTCACTTCCTCAAGATATTTTGTGTAGTTTCTCTTCTCGAGGCCATCAACACTGCAGTGAAAATATTTTCTTGTAGGCTTTTTGTGGGCCGAGCATCCCTTGTTTCCCTCATTAGACATGTTCTTAAGATTGTCCTTCTAACATATCCCGCTTGTTGGGCTCACAGACTGTAGCCCTTTTTGTAAAATCTCTTGCTCTTCTTCTTTGTAGAAATGGACTCAGAGGTGGTTAGCTAATGAAGCATTTGACTTTTTCATAAAGTAAATACTCATGAATTGGAGAAACTGTGGGCTCAATGATTCTAAAACTTTGGCATCCTGGATAGCCTCATCAATGTGAGGCTCGTTGATCTTACACCCTCATGAATAATGATGATCATTATGAACACATATTCACAAACGGACAAACCACAAGCTCTAAAATATTCATTATATATTCAAAAATTGTTTTAAAAAAAAAGAATTGAAGGAATATGTGGGACCCACAAGAGAAGCTAATTGGAGAAGGATATGAGACTCAGGAGAGAAGACTAAGCACGAAATTAGCAAGATGGACATGAATTAAATACATGATTATTTTGCCAAAACAATCAAATAAAGGTTGATTAGTTAGCGATTTCAAAAATCAATAAGAAGCAGATTTGAACACAATTAATGGTAGATTCGTGCATATCTTCGAAGACAATTTCTTTTTAATCAATGACAAAATTTATATATTTTATAAGTTCATATCTGAATGTGTATTAAATATTATAGTTTATTTTTTTGAAACATTAATATTTGAGCATATTATAATCTTGCAGTCTTCTATTCTCTGACTGAAAGTGACAAAGAGTTTACGAAACTCGTGAAAGATCGTTAACAATGACTTTGATGATAAGTTGATTGCTCGGGCATTAATGAGTACGTTAACCAACATTAAGTTTAATGGTCTACGCACAATGCATGAGCAAATTACAGAAATTAGAGCAGCTAGATTAAGATCAATTGGTATGAAAGTGAATCAAAGTTTCCTTTTCTAATTCATTATTAACTAGTTGCGTTATGGATATGGGTCATTGAGGTACAATACTATGAAAGATAAATAAAATGTCAATGACCTTTAAAATATGCTCATTCCTACAGAAGTAAAATTAAAGAAACAAGGAATTTACTTTATTGATCTCATCAACAATTATGGGATAATAAAAGTTCTATTTAATTGTGGCATAAAAGTTTAGTCATGTATCAAAAGAAATGATTAACGAATTAGTAAAGAATAGAATCTTTCTTAGTTTATATTTTACTGATTTTGGTATTTGTGAGGTTAATATCAAAAGAAAACAAATCAAACGCACAACACAAGAAATGATTCACAAGGAGCATACAACTCTTAGAAATCACAAACACCTAACATTTGTGGGACTTTTGATATTCCATTTTAAGGTGGAAAAATGTATTTTATCACCAATGAGTTTTCTCATTAGCGGTATGTCTATTTATTAAAGGAAAATCCCAGTCTTTGGATACCCTATATGGATTCATTACTAAGGTTGAAAATCAGTTACATAGAAAGTGAAAATTTTCCAAACTAACAAAATAGTGAATTTTATGGTAATTGTGACAAGAGTGGACGATTCATTCACTAAATCCTTGAAAAGAAATTATATTTGTACTCAATACACGATACTAGGAAAACCAAAACAAAATGGTATTGTCGTAAGGCTTAATCGTACTCTTACGGACGTGGTTAGAAGTATGTGAAGTAATTATTTTTTACCTTTATCACTGTGGATGCATGCATTAAAGACTGCAATGTATCAATTGAACTGAGTTCCTCGTAAGGTAGTGATTACTCCAAATTGTGCACTACTAAGCGGTCAGTGCAGCATGGTTTTGGGCGGTCGATTCCATGAGGACGTAGCTAAAAGCTTAATCAAGAACGATAAACCAACATAAAGCAAAAGATATGTTAAAGTAAAAATAAATGAAAAATGAATTTTGTGATTAAAAGAAGACTATTTAAAAGATATTATTTTTGTGTGGAAAATTCAATAACAAAAAAAAGTAACGAGGGTTCGAGAATCCATTAGTTGTTTAAGCACATAAATTTTAGGTTTGAATTTTTTTTTTAGATAAAATATGTATTCGAGTGATTTAAATTTAATTTGAAGAACAATACGATTATTATTACTAGAAATCTAAAATCGACACTGTGCTCGTGAGCTTATAATGCAGTAAAAAATTACTAATAAAATCATATGATAGATTTGTGTGTAAAATTATATAAAGAAAGCGTGACTGAAATTATATAAAATTAACACACAAAGATAAATATGGAATAATAAACATCACTCTAATATTTAAACATTGAAGAACAAAGTAACCAAATCTTCATTGAATTGCTAAAAAAATAATTTTATCTCTAACCTCACCAATGTGTTTAGCCTAAAACACACATTATCATTACAAAGTTCTATAGAAAAAATATGATAATCAGTGAAAAACTAAGAAGATTGAATTCTGGAGACGTATTTAGGCATATTTATAGTGCATAAAATATCCTAAAATAAAGAAAGAAATATTCTTGATTTGATTCTCGATCTAATTTTTAGAGATTTGAGCCTTGATTTGTGGAGATTTTTGAAATAAAATCTGGTGTAGAATCCGGAACAAGCTTGGAGAACAATTCACTTCAGACTCAGTCATAAGAGACACGTGACATGCGGGTTTGGTTCCTTCTTGAGTTATGATTGTCGTGAGCTTTGTGACATAGAGAGAAAATCAATTAAATATAATCCTCATTCTTTTCCAAAAGTCTTGAAAGAAAACAAAAAATAATAATAATAGTTTATTAAAACAAAATAAACTAAAATAAACTATTTCCACTCCAAATAATAATCAATCAAAATTATGAAAACAATTCATTTAGAATTTAAATAATTTTAATAAATATACACAATTAGACATAAATTAATTATATTTTCATACATTTATCACAACTTCCAACCAACTTATTGCTAGTCTCTAGCAATTCAAGCGAAAAAAATAATCATTTCATTAAAGTCACTACAAAGTCACCTTCGTATTTCAATCAAGAGGCATAGTAAGACTCAACAAATGCTATCAAAATTATTTAAGTCATAACCGCCAAGTTTGTGTGTGTGTGCTCTAAACCGTAACCTTTTTACCACAAACCCATAACACATTTGGCTTCGAAAAATTCACCAAGTAAAAATTTCGACTCCATTTCCTCACGGACGTAAGAGAATTTTAGTTTATGAAGGTTTTAGGTGTTCACTCATGGAGTTGGAAAATTTTTGCACAATTAACACTCACATGAGAAGACAAATATTTAGACAAGCAGTTAGACAAATATTGATCCAAAGATAGGCAATTCAACTACATAGAACAATCCGTCATTCATACCACAAACCCAGCTATCAGGATTTCATCAATACCAAATAAGGGACTATTACAAGTGGAATAAGAGTCATAATGATAATACTAATAATAATATCGTAACTATAATAACTATGGTAATAATGACATTAATAATACGATAATAATAAAATACTAAATGATTTTTTTTTTCTTTTTTTTTTTGGACTATGACGTAGCAATACTATAATACTATAATACTATTATAATAAATATGTAACACCCCTAAAACTGTACCTATTTTTCCCGTATAAAATTTTCCTTTTTAAGCCTCTAAACCAATTAAAAACATTCTCGAAAACCTTTAAAGAAAATTCATTTATCATATAAAAACAGTTTACATAAAACCACTCAACCTTCTATCATTCCTCAACTCATCAATTCATCACATCCTGACAATATCATTTCTTATCTACATCTCAATTATACAGTTCAACATCAAATCTCTTGACGCTCATACATCCTCCATAATCTCACTCAGAACGACTCGAGACATAAGTAAACAAAACACATTTTCCAAGAAAACGAACTGCATGGATCCATTTAAAAACCAAACATTCCTCCTGTTTAAAAAGAAAGTCCCAAGCAGTTCCAGAAAGTTGTAAATTCAAAACAGTTTCGTTATCCATAGCAATTCAACAATATTTACCACAGCCTACACCTATCACTTACATATTTCTATCCAGAATAACCCAAACATCCTAATATGACAAACTATACATTTCATATCAAGTCCCCAAATCATATACCTACATCTCCACGGGTCAATTACGCGTCGACTGCCCAGCACACTCCCACGGGCCATCTTTCTTCAACTGTTCATGCCTCGGGTGGAGGGATCTCATCCTCACCTGTGTAGAGGTCACCTACTGTAACACCCGACATTTCGGCCAGGTGATTTTCTGACCATTTTCATTGTCACCCTCTTATTTAACCGTTATGATTTAAATTTAATGTTAAGACAAATTTATTACAAGTTGATTAAAACTAGGTTAGGTGGCAGTTTTGTAATTAGAATTGATGGATTAAGTATAAATAGGAAATGGAAACCTTAAACCTCATTTACTACCACTGTAGCCGACATTTCCTCTCGGCGATTCCTTCTTTCCCAAGTTTTGCTCTCGGCTACCAGAACTTCCCTTACCGACGGCTGGTTTCGAGCTTGCTCTTCTCTGCAAATCCACACCCGAGGTATGAAATGGACAATGTAGTCATTCATTAGTAAATAGAGCTCTGTTTTCAGCTCGGCACTGAGTTCGGATATTTCTAGCAGTGGCCGAGTAGTTTAAGACTTTTCAAAATCTGAGAGTAAAGATGTCATCCTGAATCGATTCCGAACATTTTAAGTAACCAACTCGGATTTAACCAATGGTAAAACCTGTCCACCTAGTTTCGGATTTCAGACTGCAGTGTGCCAAACAGAGTAATCGGAATGATTTTAGCTATTAGATCCTAGGATGGTTTATGATTAGGACTTTGTTTTAACTACTGTAATGTACATGTTTTAGGTGAAGAAGTTTAAAGGAAAGAAGCTCGGATTACTGAGGAATCCAGGTAAGTGAATGTGTTAAGATTTCCGGCCACTAGGGCCCTACACTGCAAGGGTATTAGGAAATCACTGAAATGTTAACTTGTTGACTATGATTTGTTATTTCCACGACATGAAGAAGTTGTGTAAGTAAATGTAAAGTTACAGGATGTTCTACTTGTCCTTATGGTATGACTTTTCTCTGTGAACCTCATGTCTATGCATTATGCCCACGTTTATGATTAAGTAGAGAACATGAAAAGTAAATGTAACCATGATTAAGTGCAGAACGGGGAAAAGACTACGCTATGTATGACTCGCGAATTCTCCCACTGGTGGAGGCCGAGTAGTGATATGTATGACTCGCGAAATCTCCCACTGGTGGAGGCCGAGTAATGATATGTATGACTCGCGAAATCTCCCACTGGTGGAGGCCGAGTAATGACATGTATGGCTCGCGAATTTTCCCACTGGGGAGGCCGAGTGATGCATCATGGTTGCCGCGATAGGCAAATGATTATGTATGACTGCCGCGATAGGCAAATGACTATGTACCCCTGTCTTCCTCCCTCGTTCCCTGCCTTAATACATGTTATGTAAAGATAAAGATGAACACGAATGATGAATGGTTTATGAACTTATGTCTCTTTAAATTGCGTACTCATGTATATCTGACAGCATGCATTCCTTACTAAGCATTAGGCTTATAGTTAAACCTTATGGTGTAGGTGAAGAAGGTTCAGGTGAGGATGTTATGTTCAAGGAGGATGCTTAAGGCTGGTTGCTGGAGGATGCTCAAGGTGACAGTGCGGGACTGGAGAGGCGATTTATGACCCCTGGTTAAGACTCTTATGTTACAGTATGTTAAAGAATATGGTAGTTTAAGTAGGATGAGATTATTTTAAAACGTTGAGCTTTGAAACTGTCTAGTGGATCACTGAGTCAGGGAATGATTATATAGATTTATAAATGGTCTGTTGCTTAAGTCTTCCGCTATATGCATTTTGAATGAGTTGTGTTTTCTTTCTGTTGGAAAGAGTTATTTGATGATTTAGAGTTCTCTACCGTAAGACGGAAGCTGGAAGGGGTAGTCTTCCGGCTGACGTCATCGGCAGATGCCAAAAGAGTAGTTGTTGATGGTTTAGTCTTCCGGCTGACGTCATCGGCAGATGCCGAAAGAATAGTTGTTGATGGTTTAGTCTTCCGACTGACGTCATCGGCAGATGCCGAAAGAATAATTGTTTGATGGTTTAGTCTTCCGGCTGACGTCATCGGCAGATGCCGAAGGGTAATTGTTTGATGGTTTAGTCTTCCGGTTGACGTCATCGGCAGATGCCGAAGGGTAGTTGTTTGATGGTTTAGTCTTCCGGATGACGTCACCGGAAGATGTAAAATGTGTTTTGTCGATTAGCGACCGGAAGATGTAAAATGTGTTTTGTCGATTAGCGACCGGAAGATGTAAAACGTGTTTGTCGATTAGCGACCGGAAGATGTAAAGTGTGTTTTGTCGTCTAGCGACCGGATGATATTTTAAATTAGCACGCGAGGCCCACGTGCCCACCGGAAGATGTCTTCTTTTAGGCGATGTTAAGCGAGTCACGCGTAATGCACGTGATGACCGGACGACTAAATTACTGAGGGTTGTCAACGCATGCAACCCATGCAAACCCGAGTGGTATTAAGTTAAGAAAATTGAGGGCACCTCCTCTTTTCCCGAAATTGTCAAGAAGCCAATGACCGAGTCTAGTCGCTCGACTCTGTGAAGGTTGAGCCGACGAGGCGTGGGAAGTCGGGCACGAGAGGGTTCGTCTTCCTTAATGGTTCTGCGTCTCTATTACCAGTTTAGAAAAAAAAAAAGTATATGTAAAATGTGAAAGTCTGTTGAGAGATAGTAAGTGAATGTAATATTAGTAAAAGTCAAGCAAACGATTAATGAAAGAATATGAACACGTGACGGCTCCTGGCCGGGGTCGTTACACCTACACCATAAAAATAAGTCGTGAGCTTAAGGCTCAGTAAGTCTACGTGAATGCAATGCATGCTATGCGTGCAGTTCATAAAACATGCTTCCTACCTTTTCGCTATTCATTTCATTTCATTTCATTACATAATGTCACCGTGGCCTCACTCTCGCTAGATAGGAGCGGCACATCCCGCGATTGGATAGCCCCTCGTATCTAACCGGGGGGAAAACATGCTCCCCAAGCAGCCATGTCTGAACCACCGCCACCTCCTTGACCAGATTACATTCATTCATACATTTACATTATCCTTTTCCTTTTCATGAAAACATGCATAGAAATTCCTTTTTCGTGCTTTTCAGAAACATGATGCGTGAACATGTGCAATACTATAAACATAATCAAAGCAATAACAAACAATGAACGTGCATACCATCAAGACGAATAGAAACATAACCTAATAAGAAATTAACCTAACTACCCAACCTATTCGCCCGACACTTACTATAATCTCCAATTTCCTCGAACAACAAGAAATCTTATGGTGTAGGCCAATCGGCCAAACAAGTCACGAGAGACTTACCTGTCGTCCGTAGCACGCTGAGCTCCGTCTACGAGCGTTGTTTGTTTGGTCGGTTCGCGCGCGGGGACGGGCCGGAGTCTCTCGTCGCCGTCGTCTGGCCGGAGAACATCGAGGTTGGACGCCGGCGTTCGTCGATCGTCGCCGTTCTCCTTCGTCGCCTCTCTCTCGGCGTCGGGTTCGACTTCGAACGTAAAAACGACAGAATGGTTTTTTAACCATTCTGTTGTTTTGTTTATAATTATTATTATTATTAATAATAATAATAATAATAATAATAATAATAATAATAATAATCATAATTCCTATTAAACGTTAATATGCCATTTTGCTCTTCCGTAAATCCCGTTAAATCCCGTATATCTCCACAAATTCCAATTTAATCGTTAGGACCCCAATAACACTTTCTTTTCGTAAAACGGACTTGATTTACTATTTTTACGAATTAATATATTAAAAGGCTAAAACAGGAACCTTAGCATTACTCTTCTCGATTTGGGTTTCTAAAATTCCACTTATCCTTCTACAAATCCCCATAACTTTCTAGGGTCCTAATAAAACTATCCGCTCGCAAAACGGACCTAATTTACTTATTTACGAAAATAGCCTTGGAGCGGAAATCCGAAAATTCGGGTGTTACAAAATATGATAATAAGAAAAATATTAATAAATATAATATATGACTCATGAAAAGAAAATAGTTCCTCATTTAATATCGAATCATCCTTCAAGCAAAATGTCTAACAAACCACAAACCATGTAATGATATCCTATATAGCGATTTTACCAAATCTAAAGATCAATAAAAGTTCAAAAACTGTTTTCTCAATTCACATATGCATATCCATGAAAAAGTTGCACTTAAACTTGAGAATTTCTCTAGGCCAAAAGCGTTAGTAACTATCTTACCACAAGGTTTAGTATGTGCACAGAGAAAACTCATAAAATTACTTTTTTAATGATAATGATAGCAAAAATTGATTCAAACTAAACAACATGAAATCATAGTTTGGCGAAATCACCGCAATCTCAAGACAAAAACTATTCTCACACATGAATAATGCTAAAACTAAACAACTTGAAATCATACTATGACAAAATCACATCAATCTCAACTCAAAAACTATTCTCACACATGAATATGCTCACCACCCCAATCAAAATCAGACAGTGTCCTCAATGTCTCACAATATATGAAACATAAAAGTGTAAGGAACAGAACACTTGGATGGCAACAATACCCATTCGTGATAGCTCGAGATACATGCAACAGATGAATCTCCAAAAACCAAAGCTAAAGAAACAAAAATAATAATAATAATAATAATAATAATGGATACACGTTTTCTAGATCTAATTACGATATGTGATAATTTATATTGTTTCACGTTCTTGGCAATTATGGTTTTGTATAATCATTACTAGTATTTGATTTGCATATCAGATTACAATTTTACAGAGTTATAATTTACATTTGTGTAACCTTGTTCATTCTTCTTCTCTGATGTACTCCATTTTTCTTGTTTTTCATGTATAGTTATTATATGTTCGTTTTTTAGTGCACTTTCTCGTTCTAAAAACTGGTTATATGACTGCACTACAATTGCAAGGAAGTTAAGCGTTACAGTCGAGGGCAGCATTTTGTTCACTGCTTGCTTAAACTTTTACCAAGATCCATAGGATAGATCAATTCTTTTACTTGGAGGTGACTGTTTGATGGGTAATATTTGATAATGTGTTCATTTCTTCTGATCCGGCCTTTAAAATCAGCTGCTCTGTTTTGCCAGGTTGGGGTACAAGTAGATTCTGACCAACTAGAGTATCTCCCAAACCCATTCATACCCGATGATTACTGGCACCACTGAGTTTACAAGGAGTATGTTCCCACGTCATGTTAAGCACAAAATACTCTCTACTGAGATAGATGTATGCTTATTTTTGTTAACAGAAATCCAGATATAATTAGCATTAGCTTATATTTTTGCTATAAATTTCATTGATTAAAAAGTAAGGGTAAAGTGCAATTTGGCCCCTACAACTAGGTGAAATAGACAATTTACACCGTAAACTTGGGTAAAGTGCAATTTGGCCCCTACAACTAGGTGAAATGGGCAATTTATACCGTAAACTTGAATAATAGGCAAGAACTACTTTAATGTATTGATAATGGGCAATATGGCCCCTACCGTCATATTTTCCATCAAAAAGTAATATTTTTTCACTTGTTCATTTTTTTTTTCGAAATGTCCCTCACTAGACCGAACCGAACCGGACCGGTTCGACTAATTGCACTTTGATTTTTTATTTTTTTTTTAATTCTATTAATCTGTCTTCTCTTTTTCGAGAAATAGGATTTAAAAAAAATAAATAAATACGAGTGAAATTAGCTGAACCGGTCTGGTCCGGTTCGGTCCAGTGAGGGGCATTTCGGAAAAAAAAAATGAATAAGTGAAAAAATATTATTTTTTGATAGAAAATATGACGGTAGGGGCCATATTGCCTATTATCAATACATTAAGGTTATTCTTGCTTATTATTAAAGTTTACGGTGTAAATTGCCTATTTCACCTAGTTGTAGGGGCCAAATTGCACTTTACCCAAGTTTACAGTGTAAACTGCTCATTTCACTTAGTTGTAGGGGCCAAATGGTACTTTACTCAAAAAGTAATTATGATCTAAGAATTAAGGTACAATTAATGTAATAAATTATAATTTATTTATTTATTAAAATAATAAATGTAACACTACTCTACGTTGAAACGACATGTCATTGTCTTTGATATATATATTTTTTTAAATTAAAAAAAAAATTGATGTTTGAATTTTAATAAGCTCGTGACAAAAACTTGAAGAATAGGTGACATAGAAGTTGGTAAAATTATTAATTTAAATAGAATAGATTAAAAATGATAAATAAGCTACCTCGTCATAAATATTAAAAATGTAATTATTCTATTAGTTTGATCGGATGGCTTTGATTGGCCAACCATGAAAATGCACATCAATTGTCAAAGATCAGAAAGCGATCTGGGCCCTACAATGTGCAATCTGATTCTAGATGAAGATTATAACTTTCCGTGGGGATGCGAAATAGTGGATCATTTTAGGACAGAATATGAACCACTAAGGCAACCATCATCTTCAGTCAAGAGTCACAGATTTATCTCAGAAGAATATGGTGGGTGAATCCTTACGTTGACACGTGGATTCTGAATCTCCATTGATGGTGGTTCGAGCTTGTTCAGGCTGATTGGCTCCATCAATCTCTGAAACCTCTCTCGCTTTTTATTTGTTTCTTTGCTCTCTACTTCTCGGAAGTTCGGAAGTTCTTCTGACGTGCAACAATGGCTTCCGCTTTCTTTCTCCAGTCACTTAATCTTTCTTCTGCTTGTTTGTTCAGAACTGATTTACCTCTTTCGATTTCCAGCTACACAGTTGAAAATTCAACTTGCATACACTCCGATTACAACTTTGGAAGTAGAGCTGGTGGAAGGAGGAAGAGATGGGGCCAAGTGAAAGCGTCTGTGGTGGAGGCCCCTACATCTCCGGAAAATCCGGAGAGCGCCGCTGTCTTCAACGGGAGTGCGAGGCCGCAGAAGAAGATTCGGATACTCGTGGCTGGGGGAGGGATAGGCGGGCTGGTATTCGCTCTGGCGGCGAAGAAAAAAGGGTTCGACGTGATGGTTTTTGAGAAGGATTTGAGTGCTATTAGAGGGGAAGGACAGTATAGGGGTCCGATTCAGATACAGAGTAACGCATTGGCTGCGTTGGAAGCCATTGATTTGGAGGTTGCTGAGGAGGTTATGAGAGTTGGTTGTATAACTGGTGATAGAATCAATGGGCTCGTCGATGGTATTTCTGGTTCTTGGTGAGTTGCTCTGATTTTTAACTTTATTTTGCGGTTTCTCGATTTTGAAATTTTTGGGTTTCGGTTAATGCTTTGTGAGAGTGGAGATATGCATAATAACCTCTCAACTCATTGATTAACTGTTATCGTGCAGGGAAGAGGTTTATAAGAAATGGAAAACATCTGAAGCAAGAACCTCAACTAAAATTTACAATGTATTCGTTGCTTGTTCTAGGTTGAGATTTTTAAATTTTTTTACTTATGAGTTGGTCGAAAGTTTTGCATCACTTTATAAAGAAGAAAGTTACCTCAAATTTTTTTCAAACAAGAGTTCTAAATATTTGTAAGCATTAACTCACCATTTCTCTCTCTGTGTGTCATTTATCTAACAATTACGGGGAGCATCAAATTTCCCTGTAGGCTTATGATGACGAATGGGCAATTATCATAAATAAAATCTTTCAATCGGTTATTCTGGGTGTAATGATTATAAAGCATAGAAATCCAAGTTCCGAAAAGGAAAGGTAGTTCTTTTGTTTTATTATAGCCATTGATTCAAACAGCCAGAACTTCTGTAGGAGTGTTGGATATCTTGAAAACCGTGTGGATTTTCAAGTACAAACCTGAGAAGAGAGTTGCTAAAACAAATTTTGTGAAAAGAATTTTCTGGAAGATTCCAGGACTTGGTGCTTCATTTAAATTCTTTTTTTTATTACTCAGCCTAAAGTTTACATATTGATTTCCAGGTACATCAAGTTTGACACGTTCACTCCAGCAGCTGAACGTGGTCTCCCAGTAACACGGGTTATTAGTCGAATGGCTTTGCAGGAAATTCTCGCTTCTGCTGTTGGGGAAGGTATCATTATGAATGATAGTAATGTAATGGACTTTGAAGATGATGGAAACAAGGTATTATTATCCATGAATGACCCATTTTGTTCCATTCTTTTTGAAAATTCCATGGATTTTATTTGTTCTTTCTTTCAATTCCTTTTGTTAGATTATTTGGTTGATAAGTTTTTGTGATTGACGTATTTTTTTGTTGTTTTGTTTGATTTTACACACTCACACCACATTTTCATTTCTACACTTCAGGTTACCGTGACAATTGAGAATGGACAACGGTTTGATGGAGATCTTCTTATTGGTGCTGATGGTATATGGTCAAAGGTATTATTGAGCAACAATCATTGATCACTTCAATATTTTTCATCATTTTAATTTGGTGTAGTATGTTCATCTACTGCAGAAAACTTATGGATAATATCTGATTATATATAACTTTTGCTGTGACAATAACTTGTTTCCAGGATGGTAATCAACTCAGAATTTTTTCATATAAAGTTATATATATACACTTTTTGTGAAATTTTGGCAAAAACGTCATTAAAAAATCTACATTATCAAACTGATCTCTTATATTGGAAGTTGTGACAAAATTTATCCCTAACGTAAGTAGTATCACTATGTATAGATACAAACATATGAGAGAACAAAATATTCTATGAAAATTTTAATGTTATTTTTCCTTCTTATTAGGTGAGGAAAAACTTGTTTGGACAAACAGATCCGATATACTCTGGCTACACTTGTTATACTGGTATTGCAGATTATGTGCCTGCTGACATTGAAACTGTTGGGTATAATTTATCTTCAAATCACATGACAAAACTTATTGGTTTCTTCGGTCGACATTAAAAATATTATATTTTTTCCATGAAGTTATATTATGATTCTTACTCTAAAGGTACCGCGTATTTTTGGGACACAAACAATACTTTGTATCTTCAGACGTAGGTGGAGGAAAGATGCAGTGGTATGCATTTTATAATGAGCCTCCCGGTGGTGTAGATAGCCCTAATGGTACATTTTCAAATCCTCACCTTTCTTTATTAATCTGAGCATTTTTGTTGGTTGTTTGTTCGAAAGATCTTTAATATGCATGCTCCTTTTTCCCCACATAAATTTTCAGTAGTGATTTAAATTACCATTAAAATTGATGTTACTTAAGCATATTAAAATTTATTCTTCAACTTGTAGTTAATTGTGGTTATACTTTTTGGAACATGAGGAATAAAGTAAGAATCCTAAAATTGTGGGAGTTGAGCTAGTTATGTGGAGAAGTGTGAGCTTCTTATGTCTATGGTACATTTGGTTAAAAGATCTCTTCTCACAAAAGAGAGATGCAAGATTTGAATCCCTTCATGGTGAAATTATTGGGGATTGAACTCTGTTGCCGGAGTTATGGAACCCACCATGTTATGGCTCTACGGTCGAGGGTTCTTACCGGTCGAGAGTTCTGACTTGAAAGAAGGCCGAGTGAAGTGAGACGGAAAACTATAACAGATTCACAAAGACAATTGATGTTAAATTAATGTTCAAGTCAAGACAATTCTTATTTTTGCATTGAATTATCGCTTTTAAGCACAGGTTTTAGTTCTATTTAATCTTTAAATTTGTTTCAATACTGTAGAAAGCAAATTGTCCTCCCAACTCTTTTATCATTTCTTTATTCTATGCGAAAGGCTGTCTTGAATTCACTATATATACATGAAAGTTATATTTTGCAATAGCCCTGGTGTTGACAATTATCTGAAAGTTTGTTCCATAATCAACTTATTACAGTCTAAAAGTTATTAAAATAGAAATTCCTCTTTACCTCATAGGTAGCTCAGATAAGTAAATTTTAATTCAATATTCCTTCTATATTTTGAATGATGTTAAATCATGCTGATATCTTCATTTCCCTGATATTCGTCGCATGTCAGGGAAAAAGGAAAGATTACTCAAAATATTTGGAGGGTGGTGTGATAATGTAATAGATCTGATACTCACAACTGATGAAGAGGCAATCCTTCGGCGTGATATATACGATCGAACACCAATTTTAACGTGGGGAAGGGGCCGTGTAACTTTGCTTGGGGATTCTGTGCATGCTATGCAGCCAAACATGGGTCAAGGAGGATGCATGGCTATTGAGGTAGATATTCCCTTGTTTTCGTTCAAACCTTTTCATTTTGGATTAACTTAAATACAAAAATGTCAGTGTACATATCATGATTCTAAGTGGATCTTATATGTTTTTCACGTTTGTAGATTCCAAAAAATATTGGAGGCTTCTTGCAATGTTTCTTGACTTATTTTCTGGAAAAGAAATAATATTCGGGTCATTGCAAGAGGTTAGGCTAGTCCAATAAATTGACTAGTAATATTTCCTTTGAAGACGAGTAAGTACAGAAAATGTTTCTGAAACTACAATTCTCCTTTGAGTTTGTACTATAGACAAGAACCTGGGTTGTCAGGCCTAGGACTACTAGTATTATGGCAGTAGGCATTAACATTTTGGTCATGTCATGAATTAGATGTCATAATCTTTTCTTAAGTTCAATGGAATGTAATTATCTATGCTACAGAGAACACTAGACAAGGTAATATTTGAAATTGCGTCAGGGATGAGGTTTTTATCTGACAATTTTTTCCCTTCCATTACAGGATGCTTATCAGCTTGCATTAGAGCTGGAAAAAGCATCGAAAGAAAGCGCCAAATCAGGAACTTCTATTGACATAGTTTCTTCTTTGAAAAGGTGACAATTCTTTATCTGATCATCAATTGATTTAAATGAATATTGGAATTGTGAGGTGAAAATTCCATTCGCCCAATGTAGGATAATCACAAAGCTGGATTAACAGCTTTTGGAGGAACTAGTTTATCCCATCCCCATCAATTTATTTCTAATTTATTATAAAGATGTGATTAACTTTATGGTATTATCTATGGACGCGAATAAGGCGCTGTTGGACACATTTTCAGACATGTTCTTTGTTTCTGTATTAATTATATCTGTAATCCTTTTCAGTTACGAGAAAGCTAGAAGATTACGTGTTGCCATTATTCACGGCATGGCAAGAATGGCTGCATATATGGCTTCAACATACAAAGGTTATTTGGGAATTGGACTTGGTCCATTATCGGTAGGTTTCGTGATTTTAATAAAAGCTAAGGATTAATGACTATTCACCTTTTGAATCAGTTGGATTGCTCATAACAGATTGATAATCATCTTTGCAGTTTTTGACTAAGTTCCGCATACCTCATCCTGGAAGAGTCGGGGGGAGATTCTTTATTTATTATGCAATGCCCTTAATGCTTAGCTGGGTCTTGGGTGGTAACAGGTAAGTGATCTTTCCAAAAATACTAGTACTTTGTGTTGCTTTGAAAGCCCAATAATCTATGGATTTTAATTTTTTCATGAATCTATGGGTTATTTTAAATGTCTTCCACTTTTCCTCATTCATGTTTCCTTTCTTACTCGGCCATTCAGCACAAGTAAGACATTTAAAGAAATGGATGGGTTAAGTGCTTAAGAATAAAAAATGTTTCGATATACGAATTTTATACGTGGTTGATAAGTGCAACAAATTACATTGGCTAGTACAAGCAAATTGAATGGATTTGCGTTTGACATCAATTTGAGTGTGACTTAAAAAAATTATTTTGCAGCTCTAAACTAGAAGGGAGAGCAGTTTCTTGCAGACTTTCAGACAAAGTATGCTATCAACTCTCAAGTTTCATAAACTTTGTACCTGCTTGTACAAGTGGAATTTAAA
The DNA here is from genome assembly GCA_022432975.1 of Begonia masoniana. Classification (NCBI taxonomy): domain Eukaryota; kingdom Viridiplantae; phylum Streptophyta; class Magnoliopsida; order Cucurbitales; family Begoniaceae; genus Begonia; species Begonia masoniana. The sequence continues at coordinate 14,314,352 of CM039507.1, read as the reverse complement.
AAATTCATTGCTGTTTAGCATTTAATTACATATACCGGAGCTAATATTCGGACAATGTCTTATGAAGGCAAATGACCAATTACCCATATGGTTTGAAGATGATGATGCATTGGAGCGTGCTACCAAGGGAGAGTATGTCTATGCCAATTAATTTTCAAAATTATAATCGACTGAAATATTTTATGGTAAGCTTAACTTTTCACTTTGAAGATGGTTTCTTTTGCCGCATGGAGATGAAACAGGTGTTTCTCAACCTATTTCCCTCAGCAGAGATGAGGACCAACCCTGCATTATTGGGTATGTGAACAGATATTCAGGAAATCTCCCCAGGATAAACCCAGTTTATGGATTGTTTCATCCTCTATATACATGAAAGTTCTATCGTCTGAGTAAACATTTTTGCAGGTGCGAACCACAACAGACTTCTTCAGGGAAATCCGTAGTTATTGCATCTCCTCAGGTGAGGCATTTACTTTACAAACTTAGAAAAAGAAAATCCATATCTTGTTTTGGTTATTTCAAGCTATGTAACA